>CAJNOL010002609.1:0-35172 GCA_905250125.1 Rotaria sordida | reverse complement strand
CAAAGGAGAGCCCTTCTTTCTCTGTAGATTCCATCGACAGAACATAGAATAGTATTTTTTTTCAAAACTTGTCTAAATCAACTCTTCATTGACAAAGTTTGATATACAATGATAACAAGCAACATGAGAGAGACATTTGGATGACTGAAGCTCACTTTCATGGGTTGTTGGCTTTGTCAAAGAAACATGAGATATAAAAATATTTGCGTTCTCTTACTCACATGACTCTCCAGAATTGTACAGTTCGATTACAACAATAACATTATGCTATATTCAGAGTTTATTACGATCTATATGGCACGCGTAATCTCTACTCGAAAGCGAGTTAACTAATGGGAACGTTCTTCCGTAAGTATTCTTTCTACCGATAATATTTTCATGTACCGACCTGGTTTGAGAACAGCCATATGAGGAAAAGAAGGATAGAGAAGGATGGCTTTCAAAAAAGAAGGAGGAAAGAAGGATCTTGTTTTTTGCCATAAAAAGAGTTCTGTAGTATCTTAGACATGCAAGTATGTTGGGAATAGGGCTAGACACTTAGTTTCTTTCAAGAGTAAGGATATCTTGCGTTATAAGAAACACAAACACAAGTTCATGCGTTGTATCTCTATGGAAAGCGAATTGAATTCTAGAAGAAAGCAATGACTCAAATGTGAAGCCTATAAACATTCTGAAAATACGAGACAGTAACTTTTGAGAGTAGCGATAAATGCATATCTATGGACTGCAATTGACGAAATAAGATATTCGCAAGAATTTTTAACTAATTCTTATTTATTTAATATACAAAATAGAACAATATCACTTACTCAATAGGATCTACAGAATACTCCGCAATGAGATTCAACATTTGTCCTATAACACGCAACAAGTACCTTACCATAGAATTTACTCAATATCTATAGAATTTTGGCACAAAAAGGCATTGCTCAAACAAAATTTTTAGATTTCATCAACAGATTTTTATATGTCCACCAAAATTTTAAAAACTACACGAATCTATTTTCAAAGAAAAACAACACAGTTGTTAAAGATAAAGTGAGATAGCAACTTAGATGCTCTTTGCTAAACAGTTAGTTTACTTGTCTTGCTTCACAATATGCATCTGTTACACTATGGCACAATGTAAACCTAACACAACACTACATTCAACTACCAAAGAGGAATTATTCACATGAGTTCAAACATGCTGGTATCGAGATACTATAAAAGATACAAATTCTGGTGCTAGATTAGAATTTTACTTCAATCCTGTAGGAGAAACAGAGTTCTCAGCAGAAATCTATTGTTGATAAGGGAATGCAAGAAAGATAGCTACCTGAGAACAGGTAATTAGGTATGCACCAGTCCGACTGGGTACCCAGTCATGACTGGTACCCAGTCATGACTGGTAGCAGTCATGACTGGGTCATCAATCATTTTATCTTTAATTTATAACATGAATAATACCTCCCTCTTTCTTATCAGATTATCATAAACTCATCTTAACCTATTAAAGAGCTAATACGACTCATATCATGGAAATAATTGATTATTAATTCTATGATATAACTCGTATTAGTGCTCTAATAGGTTATGATGAGTTTATTATAATATTATAAGAAAGAGGGAGATATTATGCATGTTATAAATTAAAGATTAAATGATTGATGACCCAGTCATGACTGGTACCCAGTTCACCAGTCATGACTGGAACTGGTGCATACCTACAGGTAATCCGATTCTTCGATCCTATGGGAAAACTCATCGGACCTAGAAAAATCCAGATGGGTCTTGTCTGAAATTGGCGAAATCACGAAATAGGATTCCGTCAGTCAAATCCGATTGACGGAAAACGTTTGGATAACCAGCACTCCGATAGAATTCGACTAACGCAACCTATTTAGAGCTTCCATGAACTTCAAACAGAATTCAGTCGGATTTGGCTGGATCTAATAGAATCCCACGGAGCGGTTTTGACCTGAGACTATGAAGAAACATGAATACATCACAGAATTCTCCATTTCTATTTTGACAAATTCTGCGACTGCTGAGTTTAAAACAAAAACAGCAAAAAGGAGGAAAAGGAGGAGCATTTGCTAGCCATATACCAACAGAAACGTGTGGCTGAAAATAAATGCTTGAAAATAAATTGATATTATATTAATAAAAATGGTGATATATGAAAATCATTCAATTATTATAATTTAATAAGAAAAGAAGCAATAAGAGATCAGTAAAATAAAATAAAAATACTTTAGGACATTGCAGAGATGAAGTTTGAAGTCGAATATTAAAATGGTTGATCTCAGAAAAAGAACTTTCTTGTTTTATATCACGAGCTTAATCTGTCTTCTAGGAGATATGTTCATCCTATCGAATACAGAAATTTTTTAACCAGAAATCATTGAATCATGTCAATTTCTAGAATTAAAACCAAAATTAAAAAAAAACTTGCAAAACCTCAAGTCAAATTGATTTTCGACAAATAGTTTTCTTCAAACACTATTATATCATTCATAAATTTTGCAATGGATCGAATAAAAATCATGTAATCTCTATTCTCTCTCCTCTCTAAAATTGCTTAAATAATTCTTCAATAATCTTATATAATCCATATCAAATTTTGAAACTCTAAACAAATTAGTATAAAGTTTCATTTTCTCAAAATTATTCTACATCATTTATATAAGATTTATATATTTCAAGATTATCATTATTGTATTAAGTAAATTAAATATCATTTTATTGTCGAAAAATATTAATTGAAACTATACATACACACATATATATATATATATATATATATATATAAACAAATCTATGAGTAAAAACAATTTTCATCCGAATAATTGCATAATTATTAACATTTATTAATAATTCTAATAGACTTTATTTGTAAAGATATTTTTTTATAGTCTAATTCTTTTTCTTAAGAAGCAAAAAGCAAACAAACAAAATGGTCTTCGTCCTCCGAATAATATATAAAAAATCAAAAGAAGAGCACCAATACCATATGACCAAAAAACAGTAGATTCACGTGGTAAACGACAATGTGATACTCGTTCATTATTTGTTGTTATCGATAAAAGCATCAATGATGGATCATCACGATTGCGCCAAGAAAATGAAGGAATTGTCCATTCAGGAATTATCTTACCCTTCACATCGGTATGTTCTGTATAACAGAAATCATGTGTATGAGCTGTAAATACAAGTCGTGGTTTTAATTTTTTTAATAAATTTTCAGATGCTTCTTGAGATAAAACATCATGACGTTGTTTATGTGGAACAAATTTTGAAGAAGAAGACTATAAATAAAGATATATTTATTAAATATTTCGTAAAACTGAAGATTTTTTTTTACTTGTCTCCATAGTGAACAATTAGCATCTGACACTCGATATAATGGGAAATGTGATAATAATACTGGTTTAGTCGATATTTCAGATCGATGAAGATCATTAACAATTTCATTAAGTTCTTTTTCAGCACGTGCACATAAACGACATTGATCACCTTCAAATGCCATTGAATTAATTAATATAAAATCAATATGATCATCATCAATTGTTATTGAACGTACATGTGGAGCTTGAAATGATTTTTCAAAACGTTCTAAACGACCATCCGATACATCATAATGAAAACCTATATCATGATTTCCAGCAAGTACATACAATTTTGTATTCGTTGGAACAGAAAATAATGAATGAAAACGAGCAACAGTATTTTCCCATTCATGATCTGAACACCATTTACCTTCATCAGTTATATCACCAAGAAAGAAAATAATATGAGGTTCAAAAAGAAATCGTGCTGATTGAAATGACCGATACATTTGCCATTCACGACGTAATTTATCAAACCAATGACCTTCACGTGAACCAAGTAAATGAGTATCAGCAATAAACATAACATGTAATGGTTTTTTATTGGGATTATTTGGTGGTTTAACAGTAAAATCTTGATCAATTTTAGATAATTGTGGCCATGAACAACCCAACAAAACAAAATAATAAATCAAAAATTCACAATAAATAAATATAAATAATAATAAACAAGCAATTCTAGCTAGAAAATGTAACATTGCTTGGTAACAACAAACATTAATTATCTTCATATGAAAAGAAAATTTTTATATGTAATTAATTTGTAAAATAAAAACTTGAACATAATTATTGCTCGTTGAATGTCTTATCGTTGAAGAATAGAAGACACCATTTATTTTAAATATAATTATCTAAAGATAGGATCACATATATAAATAAAAGTATATATAATAGGACGTTTTTTTTAATTTTGATATTGTCTGACATTTACTTGCAAAATTAAATATGAAACAATACAAGACAAAATAATATTAAAGGAATGAATCTAAATATTTGAATCACGAGATTCTTGATCTGTAGTTTCAAACAATTTTAACATAGAAAATTTCATCGAATAGAAAAAAAAATAATTCTATATAGATATATCTTATTTTTTTGTTCATGTCAATCGAATGAATAAATAAATGGTACTGACAATAAAATATCATTATTTGTATTCATCTATTCGAAGAAATTCTATCTTAAAATTTTCGTCACATTTTCTTACACATCGAGATAAATAAATTCGACTAGAACACATACATTGAGATGAAAAAAAATGAAGCAAACTAAAATCCAATGATTATTTTTTTTGAGTATGCTCTTGTACAGACGTTTTTGGTTTAATAAAAAGAGCAATAGCTTTAGCATAAATTTCACCTTCACCATTTTCAACGAAAGCATGCACATACACTTTACGACCATCATGACGTTCAACATGAGCTCGAACTAAAACCCATGCTGGTGTTAATAATGGTTTTATATAATCGATATTAAGATTAGCGGTAAAACAAGGACCAACACAAGAGAATCTATTAAAAACATAACTATTGTTTATTTTTTCTTTCCAATTAAAATTAACTTACGCAGCGGCACCACTGACTTCATCAATCATTGTTGCCGTAAGTCCACCATGTCTATTGTAAATTAACATAATAAAAATTAATAATATAAATAAAATTTCTTAGCTTACACAATGCCTTTATGTCCACAAATACCATGACCAAGATGAAAAGCAACTTGTACTTCTGCTTTATCTTGATTTGATGAATCATCATGTGTCGGTGGACTTGTTGATAAGTCATTAAATGCTTTCAGTACTCGTTCTGCTTGTTTTTCAGTACTCATAAAATAAAAAAAATGTTGAATACCATTAGAATTAAGTAATGAATCAAATAAAAGATGACCAGTTATATCATAAAGTTTAGTTCGATCAACAAAACGACCATTTGATGGTAATGCACGAACCCATTCTGGTGCGTCAGATGGTATAGCTGGTAATTCAACCATATCTGATTGATCGGCCATATCTTTAACTTATGATATTCAAGGATATATGACGTACTTCTAAAAATAAAACAACAAAAATACCTTTTATGACGATAGTGATTGATGAATCATATGTATTATTTGAAAGTTAATTAGTTCAATCAATGACATGTATTCATAATTATCAGATCTTTATGAAATTAATTTATTACTATAAAATATAGTCTAGAAAACAAATTATGAATGAAAAAGAAAATCTTATTTCAATGTAATTTGTTAAAGTACATGACTTGTTATTTACGATTGACTAAAACTGCCATCTATCGAGAGCAATGATTTTGTCATCATACAATTCTCTTATTCAAATTATAGATATTGATGAATTACATTTTGAGATAATTTTCTATTGTCGATCATCAAGATTTCAACTTTTTTTCAAAATTAATTATCACAATTGATTAACATAGAAAATTTGTCGAGAACAGTTAATATGCCAAAAAATAAAACCAAAAAATGAATTTTGGTTGTAGTATAATTATTCAAGACTTATATCTTCAAGTTTCAATAGAATTTATTGAACAAAATATATTTATTTTGTTTTTCTTGAAATTTCGACTGAAAATGGAACCTTTTTTATTTTACCTCGAGTAGAATAAAAAAGAAGATCTATTTGTTTGTTACATAGATTCTGTTGATAACGTTTTTTCAGATCGAACAGATCAATAATTTTTATTTGCTCTTTTGAGAGTCATTCTAGGCAACAAATGCCAAGAGAATAGGTGTTTCGTTAATCAGACAACAATCTCAAATCAATAGAACCTCATACACTATTCTTTCCAAGTTATTATCATCTTACTCATCGTATAATGTAAACTTAATTCTTTCTAGATACATTAAATTTTTTCGAAACTTTCATATACGATGGAGAGATGTGAAAAATTCAATTGTATTCCACATTATATTTTAAAGACTATACAAGTTATAATGAAGTTTAATGGCACACAAATATGAGTTACTAAATTTTTTTTTTATAAATTAAATAAATTGAGTTATTTAGAATTTGTTTAACATCTGAAAATATCTTGAATACATGCTAGTTGATTTATAAAACAAAAAAACAATGTAATAATACATAAAGTACAATTAAAGTGGAAATGATAGATGTTCTCACAAAAAGGCATATTTCAAAGACCAGAATAGTTTATATTATTTCGGATTGTGTGTAATACGTCGAATATGTTCATCGATCTGAGCAACTTTATCATGTGTTACTGAATATGTACGACAATAAATAGAACGTGCTTTTTGAAAATATGAAAGTGCTTGTGAAAAATCTCTTTTAGATTCATTAATACGACCAATATTTTCAAGAGTTGCTGCAATAGATGGATGTTGAGAAGGAAGTGCTTGTGTTTTGATTTCCAATGAAGTTAAATAATGTTGAAGTGCAAGATCATATGAACCTAAATATTAATAAGTAATCGGTGATTGGAAAGATTCTAGACAAGATTTTTATTTATTTTTGACTTGCTAAAAAGTATTTCCGCCGAGTTAAAAACGATGAATTAGGATACTCTTTTCGAATATGGATTCAGAAATCGTTGTTCGAAAGAAGTAAAATAATTTTTGAAAAGTTCAAAAAATTAGTTTGGATTTTCACTATTGCACTTCGAAACTAAAAGTTGCAATCTTTATTTATAGATCAATTTGTAGACCAGAAGCTAACCTACAAAATGGACTATTTGTTGAGAAGTGTCCGCTCTACAAAACGATCAACTTCGACAAATTTTTAGCATATTTGAAAAGGAACCTATGGGTAAATAAAAACCTGTTGGCTCACCATTAAAAATAATTTTACAGATCTTTCAAAAAGTCTCTCACTACTCTTGAACGAAAATAGACACAAAATTTCTAACGAGGGAAACACTCGAGGTGACAGCTTGCGTTTGAGATGAGGCTTCAGTTATTATGTAGAACCTGTTGAGACAAGAAGAAACCTAGAAGGATTCTTTCCCATGCGCTTGACTGAAATTTTAGAAGATTCTAATGACTTCAAGAGCTGTCCGTGAACAAAGTTTTACACCAAAATTCATTTGTCTATTTTTTTGTGAATGGCGTGTCAAAAGAAAAAAAGTCCAGTGTAACGGTCATAGCTTTAAAAGGACAGCGCATGGAAAAGAGTCCTTCTAGGTTTCTTCTAGTCTCAACAGGCCCTACGTAATGACTGGAGTCTCATCTCGGGTGGTTTCCTCGTAAGTCCATTTTTCAAATTTTGGTCGTGGCCTATACTCAAATGCTTTCAAGCAAGTCAAAATAAACAAACATGTTCAGCAGAAACATCGACCTATAAGTTCTGTCCGAAACTTTTTTTTTGACAATTTCAAATATTCATTTTAGATTACCTTGTTTCCAATAAACATCACCGATATTTTCATGACTATCTGCAATTTTTAGATTATCGTATTTTGGTAATTTTCGCATTTGAAATTCAAGTGCTTGATTATACCACATAAGACTTGTTTCAAAATCTGCTTTGGCTACAGCTATTGAACCCAGTAAATTATAACATTGAAGTGTATCTTCATGATCCGAAGGTAAATCTTCGAGATAACTATTTGTATATTCTTCAGCTTCATCAAATTTATCTAAATCATATAATACTTGGACAAATGTAAGAACATTGATTTCACCGCTACCATATTTCTTTTTCATATCATCAAATACTTGTTTAAATTCATGATCATTATCACTATATAATGTTAGTTCAATAGTATATAAACCATCATTTCCACAAGTAATATTATTAATTAAAAAAATTGAACCAAACATAAAAAGTACTTCATTTTTATCAGTATCAGAATGAATTGAACCAATATGAACGAATGGTTTCGAGCCAAGTATTCGAGGATCAGCATCGATTTCAATTAATACTCGATAATAATCATCTCTTATTGTTTGACTACTATTAAGAAAATTACGAGCTACTTCAGAATTGATTGTTGTTGAAAGAAATGAATTTACTACAACACATTGTCCAATTGAACTTATCCATTTATCAAGTAATTCAATTGGCATTAATTGACTTCGATAAACATGTAATGGTGTTGAACATCTATGTTGTTGCATTTGTTTTTCAACATCATGAAGAATTCGTCGAAATAAAAATAAACTACGAATATCTTGACTTTCAAGTGAATAATTTAAAATTTTATATAAAAAACATTCTTGAAGATACCACCATAAAGCACGATCAGGTGAATAGTTTTTTTTAAATTCACTTAACATACGTATTTCATTTTGATCGTCTTTCATTTGTTCATAACACAAAGCAATAAGTTCTTCATAATCAGCCGTATTATATGGTATTCTCATTAAACAATCTAATAGTAATTGCATTTGAAAATATTCAATAGATAATCCATTGCTTAATTGATTTTCATCATTAGCTATAGCAGAAGCACTAGCAGTTGATGATGATTCATTAGATGATTTGCGATTTTTTTTCGAAATTTTGGATCGAATATAATCCATTATTGAACTAAAATATGAGATTAAATATGATATAGATTTATATTTAATTTTGAACAATTTTCTAAGAGAAAAAGTATTTTCGTAATTGAAAGCTATAATAAATCGTCTTTTTTTTTAATAGAAAAATCACCTCTCTCATTTTAGTAGACTCTCGACAGAAATGGTTTTATAAGAGTTTTATATTATCTCGCAAAAATGACCAAAAAATTCTAGGATCATACTAGAAAACCTAGATGCTTCTAGAATGATGGAGACGATTCTCAGAAATGAAAGAATTCGTCAATGATGATAACCTATTTTTGAATCTCGGAAGAATGACTCATCATAATATTCAATGTTGGGATTACTTACTTACTTATAGATTTTGTCGGTGTTACTATTGGTCAGAACATTTTGATCAATGAAAAAACGATTCTCTACAGAGGACGCGACTGATACAGAAGATTCATAATTGATGATTAGAAGACGATTTTTGTTTGGAATAACCGAAAATTAGTTCAGAAGTTTGAAGAGACTTTTCTCTTCATTCATCAGTAGTCTGTTAGTCATATTTTTAATTATATTACAATATAACCTTTCTGTGATGGACACGTTTTAGTCTTTTCAAAAATATCTACTATACGGAGACTAGATCTTTTCTCAAAGCAGTTTTTTTTGCAAGGAACAAATGTATTTTCTAGGTATCTGAAGAGTGTTAGTGAATAAAAAAATTAACAATTGTTAAAATATAGTAAAATATCATTGTCATGGACATCATTGGGACCTTTCAAAAGTATTTCCCATACAACTATATGAAAGTGTCCACTACTATACAGAGGTGTCCACTATGAAAGGTTTTGCTGCATATTATTTTTACTTTTGAATTGTATCGTGTCATATGGTTTTATATGATTGATGCTCTAACTTCACAGAATATTGTAATAAATAAAATTGATTTAGAAAAATTTGTTAATTTTTTATCAAGCTCATGATTTGATGTAGACTAACAAGGGAATCTCTTCAAGTAATAAAAAGCTTTTGAAGCAAGACTTGCGTCATTCGATTTAAGTTTACTGAGACTAAGTGAAACCTCTGATGGTTCGTTTTTTTTATTGATTTCCTCTGAAGTTATAGTTATTCCTCGTAGTGTACGACTTAATTGTACTATTTCCGACATTGCCTACACAAACCGCGTAAAGTGGGTCCAACTCGAAAAGAAAGCAGCAAAGGCACAAATTATGAGAAGTTTTGCCTAGTTTCACAAAGGAACGTACGAAAGTGTTCGACCGACTTTTGATTGAGACTACTCAGATGTTTAGTTGTAGTGAGAAGTGTCAAAGTATACGATAATTCGGTTGTCTGGACTATTATCTGAGTACAATCTCGATCAAAAAGTGATTGGAAACGTTCCCTCGTCAGTAGACTTTATCTGATGACATAGGTCTTACCTGAAAAGCTTTTTATTACTTGGAGAGATTTTCTCGTAAACCAATAAAAAAAGTAAGATTCCGAATCGATCTGAGATGGATTGACAAATATTATAGATATGATTAGAGACATAGAAATGAAGGTCTCCAATAAATATTTAACTATAATATTTTTAAAAGTAATATTCTGATCAAAAAACTGATTCATATTAAAGAAAATTTTGAATTTTATAAACCAATTGGAAAATACGCAAGATGATACGTGTACGAAAACAAGAACATATCTCTCTTTGAAATAGAACACAGAAAGCTATAGATTTTTTTAATATATTGAACAATATCGCCGACCATTTTACGTACGATATCCAATCCGAATGGTCCATATAAAAGGACTATTGATCTATGAAATGCATTTTGATAATGATTATGAACAACTTGAATACCAACTCGTTTAAGATGACCTTCATAAATAAATGCTTCATCACGTAAATAACCATGATCAACAGTTAATATATATATATATGTCGACGACAATTTAGCTAGTTGTTTATCATCTACAAGCAATGGAGAAACTTCAGGATTGAGAGCTTTTTTTTACCTTTTTTGATAAGACTTAGATTACTTTCATTATCATTTGTAATCGGTTCTTTATATACTGTTCAATATTTTAAGAGAATTAAAGACCAATCAACATATTTACGATATTGTCTTTTTTGTTCAATGCTCGTATGATTATTATTATATAATACTTTGTCAGTAGTTTTATTTAAATAAACCGATCGTTTATGATAAGAAGTATAATATAAAAATTTTAAATGTTCTTAAATATCAGTTGGAAGCATTGTATTAAAAAATTGTAAAGATGGATCAATAAGAATTTGAAGACGAGATCAATATTTACTAACTGGTTGAGTAATAAAACACATGGTAATTATAGCAGCAAGACTACTAACTAAAATATAAAAAGAAAAAGCTAACAGCGCCATCTTTGCGAGACTAAAATGTGAAATACGATGTATCTGCTACCACTAATCACCGGAAAATTGTTTTATTCTATTTATGGCGAGGCATTCGTTTTTACCATCCTCTCAGTTAATACTCCAAAAATGCAATAATAAAGTAGTTCATTTTTATTGATATACAGTCTGTAACGCACGAGGGGGAGAGAAGAAGTACTACGAAAGTGTGTTTCACGGTCTGTGAGGGAAACGGAGATCGAAATTTTTATCCTTATACTTCAACATTACTTTTAATCGGTTCAAAACGATAACTAAATAGAATTTTTTCATCAATTAACAGATGTAGAAGTGTTTAAAAAAGACTCGAATAAGTCTTACTCGATCGAGATGATAACTGCATTTACTAATCTTGATAGTGTACTGGTGAGTGAATTATATGTGTCTATAATTTTATTAAGAGAAATTCTAAAACATGTTAATCATAGTTACCAAGCGAACCCATATAAAATGCATCATCGGGAAAATAGACAATGACTGGTAGATTATTATTATCATTGAGTGGTCGAGCAATTCTAAAGATATAATATTCTCAATAAATGTATTCTTAATCTAAATAAAAAGAATACAGGCGCACGAAAAGACATTATTTTACCTGAAGGTTAGCATTTTCTATTTTTCAATAACGTTATCAGACTAATAGTTGTTCGCAAAATTATAATACGATTTGACAAACCCAAAAAATTCGACTACTATACTCTATTAAAACGAAAGCGTTCATAAGTTACAATAATCAAAGTAAACATAAAATTAAATGAGTAAATTTCATGGGAGCAGTAAGTATTTAAACTCGATTCATTTGTGTAATATCTTCACTATTTGGTGTATAGAGAAGGTATTCATTAAGGTTTGCTATAATAGCGACTAGGATGAATAGATATTGAATCGTACAAGCCATATATAATCTTAAAAGAGAAGAGCTTCCATGGAACGAAAATTACACTTTCAAAGTCGTATTTAGTTGAAGATACTGACCATTGGAATCAACAGCGATAGAAAATAAAGTATATTTAATATTATTATTAGTTTATTTGGTACACACAATTAAGAAGAGTTCTGAAAGATTTAATGTTTATAATTTCAGTTCGGAATATTATATTAACATTTTAAACTTCAATTTAAGAAAAGAAACAATTCTTACACTTATATGTATTATAAACAAATGAAATAAAACTAATCTGACAAACAAACACACACACACACACACAATCTTTCTGTCTACACTTTTTCATGTAATTAAAGTAGTTCTGTTAATAACAAACTGAGCACAGTCATGAATAATATGAAAAGCTTCATTAAAAGCAACTGGAAAATCCATAAATGTCATTGCACCATGAAATATATGATATTCTCTATACACAATGTCTTTTACATTAAGTTTTTGTAAACGTTGAAAATATAATTGTGCATCAGATAGAAGAACATCATATGTACAAGCACAAATAAATGTTGATGGACTATTATATAAAATTTCATCATCTGCTAATAATGGTGAAATATTTTCATTCAACAATTTCCAAGTATCTCGATGAGATTTTTCAATTATGTGATCTTTATTTGAAATTTGTAAATTAACTTTCGAATAAAAATTATTATAATCATCAGATGATAAATGTTGATTATTAAAAAGTTCATTTTTAGTAAAAGATGTATTCACATAGAAATTCGTTACTTGTGTAAAAATATCTTCACAAAGAAGTGATAGAATATGATACGGTAAATTCGTTAAATAAGATGGTAAACGAAAATTAACAAATTGAAGTAATGGATAAAGAAGAAGAACACCACGAATTACTGGTTTTTGTTTACGACGTAATTGACGTTCTACTACAGCTGCTATATTACCTCCTACGAAAACAAAAGTAGAATCATAAAATTCCAGATTAGATTTATCTAGTTCGATCTACCTGCTGAATCACCACAGAGAAAAACTTGTGTAGGATCTATAGAAAATTCTTGATAATTATCCATAACATATTGTACTACTTTAATACTATCTTCAATCGGTATTGGATAATGTACATATGGTGTTAATCGATAACTAATGATATATTAATTAATATTTATGACTATTTCATATTACAATGTACTTACTTGACTGAAATAACTTTTGCACCGCTATACATTGATAAATGGTAAGTCATAGTATCATGAGTATCTACCGAAATTAACAAGTATATTTTTGTTGAGAATTTCAGATCACTCTCGCTCAAGAAAATTAATTTTCGACCAAAAATAAAAATAAAAATAAAAATAAAGATAAATATCTGCTAAGATGGTTTGAGGTTTAATCTTTCATCTACTACATGATTATTTATTTGGCACGTCATTTTTCCGAAAAAATTTAGATGGTATCCATCATTTTTTAGTGGAACTTATATATGTTTTCGAAGAAAATATAATGAGTGAAAGTTTAAATCGAACTTTTTTCAGCTTCCTCCTAAGCCCTAGCAATCGGTAGTGGGAGAAGGAACTGTCTAGAACCTTCCAACGCATTCTATAAATCTAAGATTTCTACTGTAGATTCTAACTAGTCTAAATATTTCATGTTTTTGTATTTAATGTAGCGAAAGGATCTTATTGTAGGTGTCAGTCAATAGGATGGTGGTAGTATTGATCTAGCAAAGTCAAAATAGGAAGAACATGGAAAATTGTTGTTTTTGTTTTTTTTTTTCAACGAATTTTTTGACATTCTAACTTCCATTATACCAAATTGTAGTCTGAATTTCGCTCTGCATCTGGTAAAATTTTGACATCTTCATATTGTCTTTTTGATCTCTTTTCTTCAACAAGGTTACTTTGATGTATGGTAATTTTACCGTGTATGCGCAACGGAATTCTGGCTACAATTTGGTATGATGAAAGTTAGAATGTCGGAAAAATTTGTTGAAAAAAAAAACAAAAACAACATATCGAAGTGTAAATGGTCGTAAAGAAAAGTCTGTGGACTCAAATAAATCGTACAAAAAGACACCTCAGACTCTACTCTTTCCAACTACGCAACCCCGAGCTCGATAGCCCTAGCCAATCAAAAGTTATTCAAAAAATGACCGCGTCCATTTAACTCGGAAATGGACATTAATTCAATTCTAAGTTTAGGCAAGACTCAACAGTATACACCAAAGTTTATCGAGAGAAAGGATGATGTGCTCGAAGATTAAATTAATGTGTCAACCAGACTAATACGACGCTTGAACCGATGAAGCAAAGCATAAAATGATATTTGCCGCTTTCCATGACATGTATCATATATATTATCATTGGGATGAAAGAAGTTATATATTGAAGAGGTATTTGACAATACAAATAAGTTTTTTTTTAAAATCTCGATGTTAAATTTGTCTGATAGAATGGTAGAATAGTAATTCCAAATGTAAACATTTTCAAAATGATAAAATTTAAGAGCGCGCGTAACAACTATAAAAATTGTTATAAGTTTGATGTATTTATTTCTTTGGCATGTTATGTAAATTATTTTAATCTCTCTGACAATATATCATAAACTTATAACAACCAGAGTTTGTGAGTTCTACATTTTGATCCCTCGTGGAATCGCACTAACAAATGTTTTTACTTGAAAAATATGTTAAATATGTTTTGTTTTTAAGAGAGGAAAATCTTTTTCATTTTTTCTCTGTTTATGTTGTTTTGAATGCGTAATCCAAAATTTTCTATAGGCCTTGATTTCATATATATTTGTGTTTTTGTTTGAAAGAGCATGCTACGATTCAGGATATGATAGAATCCATTTTTTTTTAATTGAATTTTGTTACTATTATATAAAAAAAGAGCACCATTACAATTTAGAGCGCTATTTTTTGAGAGTTTTTTGAAACATTGAACTTTTTTCTATTTAAAAAGGTAAGGATTTAAAAAAAGAAGTTCTTTCATGCTCTGCATCCTGGCGTGCTCTTCCAAATGGGCGATTTTTGTCTTTAGTTTGTAGAATATCGCCCGAAGACGTTATGCTGCAGGGCTAAAACTTTTACCATAGTCTCGCCACTACAGCCCTCACATCTTCTGAAAATTTCATGGGATTTGAATGTATCCAATCCAAAATCGATTTTTGAGAGAAGTGGTAATCCTGAAAATAACTTACAAATACTGCCAAAAAAGAATCCACCGCCATGAAAAAATATAATCACTGGAGATAATAATGTTTTTGACACATTGTTTGGTGTATAGATACGAACAAGAACATCTTCTATATATTGATCATGATACTACAGAAAAGAAAAAGTATTAAATTACTACATATTGTTACTTACCAATACTTGGCCATGATGGAAAGGACGTATTTTGATTTTATCATACGAATCAGCTATAGTATTAAGTATTGTATAATAAGGAATACCAATGATTGATTCAAAAAGTTGACTCTATAAAATTAAAAAAAAACAAAACATTGAAATTTCAAATGAATTTCTTCATATTACTTACAATATCAAGGATAAAAGCAAAAGTACCCGTAATAATTTTATATTTTATTGGATGTATCATTGGACCAGGAACACGAACAAATACAATATAATGAGTAATAAAAACAGCAAATATCACAGTAATTATCAAAAGAAATGATCTCAATGATGCTACACATGATTTTTTTTGATATGTCATTTGTGGCAGAATATTTAACAAATTTGCAATACATGCATCTTGTTTATATGGATGTATAAAACACAAGAACGAAAAAGTACAAAGGTTACAAGATAAAATACAGAGAAATATTGTATCATACGGTAACTACATGACACGAAAAAAGAAAAAGAAATACATTACACTATAATAAACATTAAAATAGTTCTCAGTGAAAATATAAAAATAGTGTATATGTAAATATCTCACTGAATAGATATAAATATTATATTCTTGTGACTCATTAGTTTTTTTCCCAATCAAACTGTCAAATTATTTTTGTTTTGAAGGTTACACTTGAATTTGAATAATAATGTTTGATGGTGATATAGATCACGATTTGTTCTTTCAATGAAAAATATCCATTCGTACATTGGATTCTAGAATGTTTTATGATCAATTTGATTTTCATTAAACAATGTACTAGAAAAGCACTTGAAAATTTTTGTTTATCTTTATTTTTATAATTGCACTTTTGTATGCGTCAATTTATAATTGAATAAGAATCTATTAGTTGTACCGTCTTTTTAAGAAAAAAAACTGACCATTGAACTTCTCCCTTATTATTGCGATAATCCTCAATGGCTCTATTATCATTTCGTTCTCTTAATTACATTTTACTTTATCTTCTATATGGTGTGATCTGGTTTCAATGATGTCCTTATGGTACATGTGTCATGACCGTCGGTTGATATATACTATTCTTCAGGACATTGCGTGATCTTATGCATTTATAGACTCACAAACCTTTTCTTTTTTTATCTTTCGTTCTTCTTTCCTCACTTGGCATGTACCTCTTGACTTTATTTTTAAATAAAACTATCATAACTAGTGCCTAACATCCTTTGGTTTTTGTTTTATGTTTTTATTATCATATTTCGTCTTTTTTTTTTTTCTAAACATATTATATATAGTGAGAAAGTGCGAAATGCACTTTATCTATATGTTCTCCTGGAAAAATGA
Organism: Rotaria sordida; assembly: GCA_905250125.1. Taxonomy (NCBI): domain Eukaryota; kingdom Metazoa; phylum Rotifera; class Eurotatoria; order Philodinida; family Philodinidae; genus Rotaria; species Rotaria sordida. Next base: position 18,282 of record CAJNOL010002609.1, on the reverse strand, counting down.
ATAATGTTTAAAGCAAAAAAAAAAGCTGTACCAGAAAAGAAACGTTACATTTGTTTTTCTACAATGTACAGTGTGAGCTAAGCAGATTTTCTCTATTAATTATTTTGTTGGTATTTATATATTAATATACATTAGTTCACAGTTAATATTGATGCAATGCTCTATCTATAAACATAACCGACATAATAATATTAGATAAAGACTGTTTTGTTTAGGGAAAATTGGAAAAGATTCAATACTAAGTCATTTCTTGTTTTTTCTGTTACTTGTGTAGATGTGCATAACGTTACATCCTTTCTTTTCTATTATATGTTTTTTTGTTTCTCTCATGTTTACTTGTTGTTTTGTTTATCAATATTTAGATATTTTTCATATCTGTATATGTGTGTTTTATCTGCATAAAGAATAAAAGGCATAAAATCATTTCATAACATATTTCGTCTCAAATCGATGCGTACTTCGATTAGACATAACATGCTTTCCACTATAATTATTACAAACGTTACATTTATTTTTAACAGAAGAAATGAATAGTAATGCGTATCAAAGTTTGAGTTCGATTCGGCTTTGTCAAAGTGTAAACTGAACCGAAAAAGAAAGCTTCTTTTCAATTTCATTCTAAAACTAGTAATTTTAATTCAACTCGTTCATCTTTTTTCAAATGATTGGTATCTAAACTTCTGTTCCTATAATAAAATAGACTCCGTATCAAAAGATCTTACCGAAATAAGAGAGCATCCGAAGGACCAATATATTTGATATAATAGAAGATTCTTTCTTATTTATTTAATTAGAAATTGTAACCTTAATCAATATATTCAATCACAAGTATGCCTGATTATTAGAGTTCTCACCTGAAAACCAGTGAAAATTAATGCTAAAATGATTGATACATCTTTATAATCCTAGAAAATCCTTCGAAACACTCCAAATTGTTTTAATTATTAATTTTTATTCAAATGAAAGGAGATAAAAAGCAGCTGAGAAAGCGGGATGAGTTTTAGTCTTTGTACCTCAAATATCTCCTGGAAGAAAGCATTTGGAAGTTTGAAGTCAATGACAACTTTTGCTCTACTCATCGAAATCTATCTACTCTGGAAGTTTCAAATACTTATGATGAGCCGTTCTTCAGAAATCCAGGAAATGAAAGCCCCCGTAACGGTTTCGGTTCCAAGAAATTTTAAAACGTCGATTCCAATTTTTTTGGCACTGTCGAACTTTATCAATCACAAACAGTGATAAACATCTCGGCATGCTGCTGCTCTTGCAACTTAATTATACATTGTGCCCAATATTGATACGAATTCTCATATATGACGAAAAATGGTTCTATCATGTTTCGCATATTAATCCTATAGAAATTGTGCTAAAAGTTTTCCAGGAACGATGAATTGATGCAACCTTGAAATGCTTGTTGGTCAAGGAGAAAATGATAAAATTTTCATGACTTCATGAGTTATAGAAGTCATAAAATTAGTTTGTTTCATTTTAGAATTTCTCAATTGATTTATTTGAACAGAGCAAACATTCGTTAAAAAGAAAAAGATTGTATCATCATTTTGACAACATTAAATTAAAAATATAGTGTCTAACAAAGAAGTATTTGTTCGATCATGTGTTGTCGTACATTGTCAGTCATTAGTAAATCACTATGCATTCGATTATTATCATTGAAAAAAATGTTACTCAATTGTTCTTGAAGAAACCAATTAGAGAAAATTGAAATCACTTTATTTTCATCATTGTATATTTCTTCAATGTAGAAAACATTTTGTTTTTGATCGTCACCAAGAAGATATTCAAAATACGTAGTATCGAAATTATTTTGACGAGCTGATTGAGGACCGATAACTATCACTTTTATTGATGGATCGTGTCGATTGATATTATGTTCATTCAGCCATTTTTGAATGATATGATGCGTGGAATTCAAATTAGCGATAGCAGCTGCGTCTATCAGAGCAGAAGAGTCATTCCAGATATGTTGAATGTAGGTCGTTAGACTCTTTTGATCAACTGACATTTTATTGTTGATTTTTTGTCGAATGAATGTTCGAGATTCATGTATAATTCGAAGTGCTGACTGACGTTCCGATCCGATTGAATCTGGCAACTGAAGATTATTCAATTGTTTCCAATATTGTTCGAGTGTATCATCGGACACAGTAGGCAAATTGTTGCAAAGAAGATAGACAGTAATTGGAATATGTGCAATAGTTTTTAATTGATGAAAACTCTGTGGAATTGTTTTGATTGTTGGATAACGAATTCCTTTGTGAATAAAAGTTAGAGAACCGCCATTTCTGATGAAGACTGTACCATTTTCACTTGTTAAACGCCAATAATCATCAAGAGCGTTTCTATAGTGACGTCGAAATTCTTTGTTCAGTTCTTCTAATGATGTCAAGAGAGGTTGAGGTGTTGTTGTTACTGTTGCTCCTGTTTGTTCAACTATAGAATACGTGTCAATAGCGTTACAAGCAATTATTGATTGAATGAAGAGTAAGATATAAGAAAACTTTTCGAACATTAGTAGACCAGACATAACAAAATTACTTACACTTTTTAAGTTAGAATATAGTGCTGTTTTGAAGGAGACATGAAGCTTTTATACAAAGTGTATATGTGGGGTGAAAAAATTCACTCGTGAATCAAGATATGATTATTATTACTACATGGATAAGAAAGCTGAAAAGAAAAGAGGAGTTAGCGTAGGAGCGTTAATCCCCCTTTATCCATCTCTAGCACAAGTCTTCTCCTTTCACATTATTGATCGTTGTGAATTCACTTAAGTTTTTCCTTGTCCAACTTAATTGACGACGTAGCTGCTCAACATGCAAAAAGAAAGTCAATTTTTTCTTTAGACTATTGATATTAGATAGACTTCAATAAACAGTGAAAAAAATCTATCTTAGTTGCAGTATTGGAATCTTTCTTTCCGAGTTATAATTGTTTTAGGGACTTTTCAACGTACTGAAATTTCAGAGATACGCAATGATTGTAAGTTTTGCAGGAGAAAAACTGATAACTTTTTCAAAAATATCTGCTTAAATAGACGAAAGAAAAGTTAATACTATGTTCGGGTTTTGCCAATTCGGATTCGCTAGTCGATCTGTGCTATGTCTTTAAATGATTATGCTGCATCAGATGAATGAAACATCAACCCGATTAAGTTTCATTCTGTCGTACTGATCTATCACGTCCAAGAAAATCTTGATTATTTGACGGATTTGACACGACATGAAATAATCCCTATTCTGTTGTTCTCTCGGTTCACATTTCGATTGAAAGTTCTATTGAATGACAATATTCATACGTTGGTCGAACAGGTTCAGCTTATTTATATCAACACGGTAATGCTTGCTAAACTAACTCTCAGCATCGAACTTCTTGAAGTACAATTAAGCGAGATTTTCAAAGAATTTTTAGCTCTACTCATTATTTTGTTTTTCTGTACAAATGTTGATATTTCGGACAGTTTTCTTATTGAAAACTCGGTGATATGCTCCAAATCCAACTACATGATAATGACACTGACGAGAGGACCTCTTCAGATGTCAAATCACTTTTTAACTGGAATGGTGTTCATTTGATGAGTGCTAATCAGTAATAGAAAAATCTAGAATAATTTGCTTTTCCGGACCTTCCTTCTTGGTATATAGAAATTTAACTGAATTTTTCAACAAAAAGCTGTGGTCCTCCTGAGGTCATATGGAAAATTGACTTTCGATTTCAAACTTTGTACGAATAAAATTCTCTATGAGATCAATTCATTGTGCAAGCTTTAACTTTTCTAGTATTACCCTTCTGAAGATGAATAAAATTTCCTTTTACACATGAGAGAATTTCAAATATTCAATATCTTAGGATAGAAGATACTAGCTGCAGTCATGTCACTGAAAATACAAGTGATAGTAATTTTCTGTAGTGATTACTTGAATTTTTGAGTGTTGTTCATGATATGCAAATAGTTGAAATTCAAATGACTGAAAAAAGTTCTATGGAAGTTATGTCTGTCATTATCACATGGAATCGAAAAGGTACAAAAAAATAAAAAATACATTGATTGAATGGAATTAAATTTCAACGTGAGTAACTTTCCAACACAATCAAAATAAACTCGTTCGTCATGATGAAAATAATCAAATCTTCCCACTTTTTGTTAGGCTCTTCGACTATGTACAATCTTAAGAACGAACTGAACTCAATTTCCTCATATTCTATCAGACATCCTAAAGATATTTTTTTGTCTCATTGTGCTTGTCAAATGTTATTGCGCATAGACAACCAATGAGAACAACATATAACAATGACTTCGCCTCGCTATATATCACTTTTGAAAGTACATCACCTTCTGTAGGCGATACGTCACAATATGACGAAAGCGAACGAGCGGGCTGCTCATGTTTGCTCTTATCAGAAGAAAAAGCAAAAGAATAGGCGAATACAAATACAGATATATAATCAAGGACAAAAAAACCATGTCTTTCATCCTTTGCTTCTGTTGTCTTTTTGCACTTTATGTGACCCCGTTATTATGATAACAGAGATTCGATTTATTCAATCATTAAGCTGACATTAATAAATGTCCATTTACATCAAGAAGATTCGCAGCAAATGGAGAGAAATATTGACATACCTATTATCGATCCACGAGAATCAAAGTTCATCAAATAAAGAATCAGACAATGTTGATGAAAACAGAAGAAAGTGTGAGACGAACAAGATACTTCGATCGAATCGGAGTAACTCTTGTACAACGTTCAATTTCATTTCTAATCGTTATTTGTTCCTTCTTTCAATCAATTGAGTCAATGAGAGATTCAAGCTGAAGTTCTGTTTCGATCTAAATCCATCTGTCAACAATCAGAACCATCGAGCGATACAAAAGATCATGACAAACAAGATAGTTAATCCTATAAATGTCAATCACAAAATTTATCTTCATCAATATCGATTCGCTAATTTGTGTTTTTAAAAAGAAACCAAGTTGGTGCCTATGACTATACAGTAAATCAAAAAACGGCAATGACTAGATCAAACGAAAATCTAGCAACAAAAACTAGTATTAATTATGAGTTGAAATACATCTTTTTCATTATTTATCGATTAAGATGAATTTTTACATAGTATCCTATATCGATAATCTTTCCTACTATCAATCAAATCTTATTGACTTAAAAAAAGAAATAAAAAATCTGAAGGATGCGGATGTTAGGATTAATGATAAAAAAGATCCATATCCACACATTGTCCTTTTTAAATACTTCATGGAAAAATTCATCACTAGTCCATGTCATGCAAACTGCTCGAAAAGCACCGATTAACCACGATTCTTCTGCTTAATTTGTTTTTGCATCTTATTGCATGAATATTTTTCAACTCTGAGAAAAAATGTTAGATTTCACTCGAAACTACATCCATGCCAGCTATATCAGCCGCATTGGCTATAAACGATTTATTATTGTTTATATTTGGATATATAATTGTTTCTGTAGCATCATTTTGAATATACACCATAGCCTTTTTGTCTCAAATTTAAGTTGAATTTTTTATGTTTTTTTGCTGCTTTCTATTTTTTGTATCCAATAAAAGATATTCATTACATATTATGATTATGGTCATATAGAGCAGAGATTCGCAAGACAGCTGCGTGTCCTAACGCACGTCGATGCAATGTTGAGCAAACTTGCATGGAGAGCGCGCTATGCCATCGCATTGTATCAGACGTCCTGAAAAAATATTGAAGAAACGAATTTGTCCTAATGAAACGCGTTCGCACAGCAAAAGCAAAAGAAGGATGCGACACGCGTAAGCGCATGAACAATGGCGAGAAGTAGCGGGGATCTGTCTCATGGATCTCTAATGTAGAGATCATGACCCGATTTAATTGATCGTATTTTAAAAGGCGACAACTATTAACAAATAGAACTGATGACTCATTTTATGCATTCATGATAAATAAAACGTTCCACAATCAAACAAATTATGCTATTGGCCACGACGGTGAATAAGGAAACTTCAACAATGGTGAAAAAACTAGATATGACAATGATCAATCTTGACTCTGAACAATTCAATAGCAATTGAATTTATACATACAATTACTATCCATTTCGACATATAGTGTGCTCCACTGATTTTTGAATAGCTTTTAATAATAACATCATAGAGATCTGCGCTTTTCACCATTTCAGATAAAAGAGTCAGGGTCATCGAAGTATATCGAAAATTGATCCGTCAGCCATTGACAGATTAGGTGAATTCTTAGTGAAGATTTGCAAAGACGATATTCTGAAGCCATTTCCTTCCGATTTAGACTTTTGATAGGGCTAATCGATAGAAAAAGTTTTTCTCTTTTGATCTACACAGGGCCAACATCCCTAACTTGTTCTGTTCAAAAATTATAAAACTTTTACTAAGATCCCCGATTTTAGCCATGTGATCTGTAATCACTCGGAAAGTAGTTAGGCAAGCATAATTTACCATACTGATTCGAATGGTGATATTTGTTGTTAGGTTCGAACTCGTCTGACACTACGATCTCAACATTTCAAAAATGTCGACTCCTTGGTTACATCGAGATTGATTGTAGAATTTCAGAAGTCTTATACCTCTCAAACAGAACAAGAGAGGATATCGGTCTTGTATAGATCGAGAGAAAAGAACTTTGTCTATCGATTAGTCCTATTAAAACTCAAAGTCGAAAGAAAAATAGTGTCAGAATATTATTTTTAAAAATCTCCACTAAAAACTCACCTGATTGGTCAATTGTTGACCAATCAATCTTCGATGACCCCGAGTTTTCTCTCGTAAATAGTGAAACGTTCAGGTCTCTATGATGTTCCTATCAAAAGTTATTCAAGAAACAGTGGAGTATATTGTTGTTTGAAGCGAATAGTACGTAGTTAATATACTTTTAAATTATTAATATAATTGCTAGTTGTTACAGATGGATTAGAAATTTGTAATACTTGTAATAAAATATCATAAGTTCATTTCTTGTCAATGATTATATATGGTAAGATTTGTCTATTCGATTGTGAGCATCTGCTAATAAAATTGTTTTCAATTAATAGACTGCTGATGTTTTTCAAGGTGTGGGTGTGGATGAAGAAATACCTACGCGCACCCATTCTTAATGTATGTAATGATATTTTTCATCTGATAAGTTAAAAACTAATCAAGATAAAATGATATTTACAAAAAAAGAATTTAGAATTAATTATTTTACAAAACATAAATACCGACAAATGAGATTAAATCATCTGTAGTTTTATCTTCAAGTTTATGATTTTATTTATTACACAGTCGATTGTATTGCTTGTATGTGTGTATATGCAATAATCCAACATCAGGCATTAATTTTAAAATAAGATCTTCAAATATTGAATAAGCCATAAGCGTTTTCTAAATCGAGAATGTTTTATAGACCTAGACCTCGTAGCAACACACTTTCCTGGATGTTTTTTTGTAGAAATATCTTGATTTTGTCTTGATATTCCACAATCTGTCGCCATAGGACTATGTCTAGATGACGATGGCGTGTACTGCATTATATTCCGTCTATTTTCAAAGTTTTTATTAAAATAATTGTAGAATATTCTTCACCAAGAAAGAAAGATACATAATGTTTATATTGTATTCGTTTCAAATATCCATTGTTTTATAATCGATTTTAAGTAGTTTTCAACTCATTGAGGTTTCAAAGTAACTCGTTTTACATTGATTATTGTTTTTGACATTGGATAGATCATAAAGAAGGGACTTCTAGCTTTTCGTTGATATCTAACGTTTTCATCGTTTTGAACCAACTATTTTTAATTGTCGTGAAACTCTGTATAAACTTATTTGTATGATTCAACGAATGTTGTCGTTTTCATTTTTAAAACTAAACATAACTTTAACAAATTATTGAGCGCAATTTTCGAATTTTATTTTCTTTTTGCAATTTTATTTCGATATACTTTGTTAAATTTTAAATTTCGTCCTGATCTAATTCTTAGTTTATAGTTTAAAGCATGTTGTCATTAATAAAGCTGAATGCTATGATTTTTACAGTTTGAGAAATAAAAGAGACAATATCTTTTGAACAAAATACACCAATTGCAATAGAATTTCGTGGTAATTTTAGAAAAAGAATTGAATCGAAGCGATACAAACATTGGAAATTATCGACGAAAAGCAAACGGGTGTGAGTAATGTTTACAATTACATTTAATATATTATATGTTATTTATGTTGTTAATAAACTTTTCAGCAGTAGCATGGGGAAATAACCGTAGTGTAACTGTTAAGGGAGCAAGTGTCATGAGTTTATTATTACTTTACCACTTATGCGCAGAGTTTGTCTTGTATAGAAATAATAAAAAAGCTTTTATAATATCCTGATTTTTTTTTCTACAAGATTGTTCTGCTCATTTTTCTGATTTCAACGCATAGACCATCGTAATCTGTGTAAGTCTTGAGGCACAACGCAAAATTAGTTCATGTACAAACAAAGAATAACCTCTAACCAAATTTTTTTATATGATCCTTGAGATATTGTGTCAATCTTTTAAATGACATATTATGACATAATGTTTTCTCTTGTTATAATCTTGCAAAAATCGGCGGAGAATTTTGATTAGAATACCTACGACTCCTGAATAACTAAATCTGAGGGTTGCATAGTTTCCTAGACCTTTCATTGGTGATTCGGATGCACACCTGATAATTGAAAATTCACTATAATCACCTCATAGGATTCGTTTGTTTTACAAAAATCGATTGACAATCTTAAAAAACAAAACCAGATCGAAAAAGCTCATAATGTGCGATTTGATGTGTGTTCATCTTGTCTTTCTACAGGTGAAAACCGCAGCTCTCTATCTGGTTTCTATCGAGCGTTATTAAAAAATTTCTTACCCGCTCCTTCCGTTTTTTGAAATGGATGTTAATTTTGTATTAATTCGCCAAATCTCCCAGAAATTTTATTAATCATCACAAACTTTTTTTTAAATTATTTGTTCCATCTAGGTTTTAGTTGTTTAAGGCTAAAAAATTGTTCTTCTCATATTTTTTCCCTTTAATATTCCCATATACTTCCAATACACTATACGTCATAAAATTTAGCGTCATCGTCTTGCGGTAAAACTCGATTATTAAATTATTTATCGGTAGTTTACAATATAATTCTTGTTCTTTGTCTTTCATCTTACATGCGACATTTTCATATATGTTATTTATCTCAATCGGATTACTGAGTAAATAGCTAGACTGATCATATAACCAGTGGATCATGATGAGCGCCGAATAAACGAATAAGGTAAGTAATTATTGATTTCTACTACACTACTTTTTTTATGTAGAATTATTCAGCATTTTATTAAAAAACCGCATTGATAGATCGCAAAAAAAAATTTATCCTTACATTCTCATGTTTATAGTTTTATTATTACAAGACAAGATAGTATCTAATAATATGTCATTTGAAAGATTGATACGAGTATTCAAGGCTCATATAAATAAATTTGGTTAAGAGTTATTCTTTGTTTGTATATTAATTAATTTTGTCGCATCTCAAGACTTATGAAACGTTCTCCATGCGTTTAACAATATAAATAAAAGTTAAAAGATCATTTTATTATTATATCCATACATCCAGAAAAATGATCAAATGGTAAACGTGAAGATTTTTATACACATAACTTGAAATTCTCAGAAGAAGAAACTCTTTTATTAATCACAAGATTTTTATTAATTCTTGAAATTCATTGTTTCTCGGTGGAAATAACTCCGTGTCTCACACCAACTCATGAGAAACTGTTAATGATATTATTCATACTTTTCTTGACATAGTAGGCGGAAGTTTTTATCACGCACACACCCATATGTATGTACATATATATATATATATCGAATCAAGATTTTTATTTTTCCAAAGTTTCAATTCTCTACCCTAGTCAAGGTACTCATCAAGTAAGTACTCGTGCTAAAATCTAAGTACGATAATTGATTACTTGCCATATAATACTGGATGTTTCTTGAGGACTCCTATATAGTTCTTGTTTACTCTAGTAGTTTATGTAAAATATTTATAAAACATTGAATATAAGAACTACAGCTATCACTTTATTTTTACATTTTTTTAAAATAAATCATAGAACTAGAAAAATCTTCATTGTTAGAGAAGTAACTGAAATATTTCTTTAGTGTTATATAATAAAAATAAGGTTTTATTAATTTGTATCCAAGATCAAAGAAAAGAATAAAATTTTCAAAAGTAAGAAAATTTATGTATAAGAAAATATACAATTAACAAAGAATTGTACAGCTGCATAATCACTAATTTCATATTATGAGTAATGATTTCTGTCCTACAAATTCATATCTATTATGTATTTTTTTAATAGTAAATTTTTATGTTTTTTAAAATTTTTGTTCTTTTACAAATAAATAAAATCTTATTTTTATGACACCAAAATAAAGAAATATTTAACTTTCTCCATTGACAATGAAGATTTCTTTATCTCTATCTTAGAAGGTGAATGATGCTAAAATACAGATTGAGCACAGTAAAATATAGGAAAAGAAAAATGACAAATAAATTATTCTGTGAAATAGAGAAGTCTAATCATAAATAATCATGCAGTGCGGATTAATACACACAAAAAATATCAAATCGACATTTTTAAATTAATAACTATTCATAGTTTTTTAGTCATTTGTGAAAAAATCACAAAACATAAAATTATATGCATTTTGTATTATCTGAAAATCTTCGTGACTCTAAATCGCAATCGACCTGTAACAAGAATTGTTCGTTCCTTTTGTTTCATTGTATTTTATAACTAATCTAAAAACCGATATTTTAGTACAGAACTTTTTTTTTTTGAATTTAGAAAATAAAATTTGTACAGATGTCTATTAACACAGTTAAACAAATATTCAATATTACTTGATAAATTGACAGTTTAAAATAAAAAGTTGTCTTGCTTTTTAATCTTCTTAAAATCACCATTCAACAAACTCATACAAATGACTCTACAGCAAAGAACAAATAATAAACTGGATAAATTGTTAAAATAGTTTCTTTCTATTGCCCGTTATATTATGCTATTTTTCTTGTATCATTCCGTTCCGTCGACATACCTTTAATTATTCCATTTCATCGTCAAATATTTTTTCGAAAACTTTTTCTTCCTTTGTCAGATCAAGTGTGACCATGAGTGTCTAGGTTAGGCCATAAGTATGGATGTAAAATGAATCAAAAAAGGTTTAAGACATTTTTTACTACCATATTTTTGTCGAAAAGAAATGAGACAAATGACATATTTTGAGTGTCATATAAAGTTTGAGTCAAGATCCACACAAACCACCTATTCTAGATCTAATTGACTGTAACGTGAGGAAAAAAAACCAGGAATTTCAATTGTTCTCTAGCACGCAAAAGTTAAAGACACTTTTAGTATTTTCTTAATTATATGGTTACTAAAAAACAAGAACAATTTTCAAGGATATACCATTACTATATGCAAAATTGAACGACTTGCATTTTAGTGTAAAAAAATTCGGAAAATGATTAGCTCATTAATTAATAGTTTTTATTAAATAATAACTAGAGAAATGTTTTTTTTTATATATTTTGATTCTCACCTATACTGTTAGAAAGGACATTGAATTCTGAATCATAATGTAAACTTTTGTTTTGCAATAACTCTTTATAACAGGAATTTTTAAAATAAGGCACCAAAAATGCAAAATTAAAGTAGAGCTTTTTTTTTCTTATTTTTTACGTATGTTTAAGTAGAGTGTGGCGAGCTGATTTTTTTTCTGGAATGAGTTTTTAGGAGAAACATTTCAAATTTTTGCAATGATCTAATTTTTTTCAAAGAGAGATCAATTGTCGATAGCCGACAAATTGTCAAATTTTTTTTTGTTCTCTTCAAATTTCAAAACTGTTTGTTTTAGATTCACTATGAAAAAATGAATCGAGCAAAATCATTTGCAAATGATTTTGTTCGATTCATTTTTTTATAGTGAATCTAAAACAAAGAGTTTTGAAATTTGAAGAGAACAAAAAAAAGTTGACAATTTGTCGGCTATCGACAATTGATCTCTCTTTGAAAAAAATTAGATCATTGCAAAAATTTGAAATGTTTCTTCTAAAAACTCATTCTAGAAAAAAACCAGCTCATCACGCTCTATCTAACCATATGTAAAAATAAGACAAAAAAAAAACTCTGGTTTAATTTTGCATTTCCGGCACCTTACAAGTTTAAGGTAGAGAGCTGAAACTTTAAAAAATAAAAGATCTTGTTTTAATATATATGTAATAAAAATTTCAGTCTTCTACGTCATGAACGATTATGAAAAACGTGATTTACAATTCATTCTCAGTTATTATGGGATATCCTTTATATATGTATGTAAATACCTAATTAACTAGGATACTTCACATATATGTAAAAAAGAATTCTATTTTTTTTTGTTTTAATATTGTGTGCGATCGTGGACTTATTTACTTTTAGTTTATAGAAAATCTCTTTTTAATTGAAGATTCCTATAATAGATGAACAGTAAAGTCATCATTTAATAAAAAAACGATGTAACCATATCTTACAACTACGCTTGATTAAATCTTTAATATTCTCGGAGGTGAATGTAGGTGAAGAAATGCTAAAGATAAGAAAGCGTTACTTCATTACTTCGAAGTATGAATTGAAGTACGATATTCACTGCACTTCATGGATATGTAAACAGTGAACAATTGTATTTCTTCGTATACAATATGAAGAAATACTGAAACACGTAATACGATTGTATACACGTTTCGTATACTTGGTCTTTGGTACTTCTCACTCGTACTTCGAAGTACTGGAGTTGCACTTTGTCCTTCTTGAGAAATACCCACTCATATCCACATCCCATAAAGTTGTTAGTTAACATCAATTATTTTTTTCACGATAATCTTTACCAACATAAACTTGTTCACCACTACCGATCATGTTATTATGATAACCTTTATTGTCACCAACTTGTTGATTATCAACAATCATTTCATGATTATCACATTCAACTGCTACAGTGTCATATTCCGCTACGTTGAACTAATTTGAAGGAAAGAAGAAATATCCGGCGAAATAACCTGCTTTTAACTGTTTTCAAACGATTGGAAAGTAAATAACTCGAATAGAATAAAACAGATAAAGGAATATGGATCAATTATATGATCATTTCTTATTGTTAAGAGTTTAAAAACACTATTTATTTTATGACAATCACTAAATTTCGTAAAATTTTCTGCAATAATATTGAATTATCTCATCAATAGAAGTTTTCTTCTATTATGAATGTTTTTGAATAAATTCAGCAGAGACGCATTTTCATTAGAAATATCTATTTGATTAAGAAAAAAACTTATTTTATTGATTATTAAATTGTTTTAAATAATTGTCAATATTTCTCTTTTTTTTATCTCTGGCAATTTTTTTACGAATAAGTATCTTAGAAAATCAGATATCGACAATGGAATAAAATCTAAGAGTTTTATGATTTTTTCATATATTATAGATAATAATGAGTTCACTACGTTTTGAAGTGTTCAACTCAATTCAATTACTTTTCCCAAAATCATTATCCACATTACCAATGAACTTTTTAATAATTATTATTTCCTGAGTTTTTTTTTATTATTGTTGCAAACTTCTTATGATATAAGGCGGTTTGGACTTTATCTTGTTTCAATGATTATTATTAATGATTTCTAAGGTGCTACTAATGCAAAACTCGAGTGAGTTTTTTTCTCTTTCATTAATATATGGTTTGATACACCTTCACAAGTTTAAAGGTAATATACTTGAAAGAATTCTGTCTAATATAGATAGCTTCAACATGTCTTAAAGCATCTATTTATGAGTATTCTTGTAAATCCATCTAGTTTTGTGGAACTCACATATATTGTCGAAGAAAACAGTGAGTATAAGTTTTAAATCGAGATTTTGCGGCTTGCCTCCCACCCCCCCCCCCCTCTAGGCCCCCACCATTACAGACCTTAGCAACAGGGGTCAAAGGTCATTGAGTATGTTTTCCTAGCAAGGGGGGATAATAAGAACTGCCTTCTTTCCTATGATTCCTTAGCAACCATATGGCGGAAAACCATACATTATTGGATATGTTTCCATGGCACTGAGCTTCCCCATTACAGACTGTTACAAACACATTAATTAATTAATAATTAATATATTGAATACTTAATAATTAATATTAAAAAAAATTATTTTTTAATATTTTAAATACAAAATATAGTATTCAGCATTTACTATTGATTAGTTAATTTTTTTATATTTTATGTTTTTAATGTTAATGTTGAATAATATTTAATATTTCGTTGTTAAGCCATTATTGGGCGATGACCGACCGTCACTAACATATCATTAAAAAAATAGAATTTATGTATTAGAGATGTGTATGACAATAAAAATAACTTTTTTCAATATTACGACGTTAAATGAATGAAATAATCTGATAGAAAAGTAATTATACATATGAACAGATCCACTAAAGAAAATTTCAGAGCGCGCGTACAACTATCAAAATTGTTAGAATTCTGATTTATTCATCTATTTGACATTTTTTAAAAAGAACTTATTTTAAAACCTCTAACCATATGTATTAAATTTATAAGACTCAGAGTTTGTGAGTTTCACATTTCGGATCCTCTTGGGGCCGCACTGACAAGTTTTTTTGAAACAAGATATAGAAGCAAGTGTTGTATTTCATTAGGATCGACAGAATACGATCTACAAGAGTATCTATTTAGTTTTTTAAGATTTTGTTTTATTGTTGAGAAAATTGAATTTTTTTTCTTCGTTTGATAGTTAAATTAGGCAAAAGGATGAAAAATACGTTTATATTAATTACGTTTTATTGTCATGATCTAGTTAAAAAGTGAAATAGATAGTATATTCGAAATTATCGTCAAAAATTGCATCGAATCATATATATTTTTTAAGAATCTTTTTCTTGCAAAAGACTGATGTCTCGAGGATGATGTGCAAAGTTTCAGAAAAATAAACATGAGGGAAACCACAGGTGTCTTTTTCCATTGGAAATAGTTTTTACTAAAACATGTATGATTCGATGCAATTTTTGACGATAATTCCGGATATGCTGTCTAATTCGTGTTCTAACCAGACAGTGACAATAAAAATCATTAAATATAAAAGTATTTTTTATCCTTTTGCCTAATTTTACTATGAAAATGAGGAAAAAAAAATTCAATTTTCTCAACAATAAAACAAAATCTTAAAAAACTAAATAGGTACTTTTGTAGACCGTGTTCTGTTAATTCAAATGAAATAAGATACTTACTTCTATCTCTTGTTACAAAAGCCTAGATTGTTTTACAAGAATACTCAGAAATCGGTGCTTTAAGACATGTTGAAACTATCTATATTGAGCAGGACGTTTTTAAGTGTATTATCTGAATCAGAATAAGATATTTTCATAAAGTTTAAAAAGACAATATTATTGAAATTTAATGATTTCTGTAAAAAAAAAAGCGAGTTCATAATTGCCAATGGTACATTTTCAGTTATTCGAGTTTTTCGTGGTCTTTTCAACCGAACAGTGATCGAATCGAAACAAAAACTATATATATTCACGACCAGCTCGTCAAACTTTAGTAAATCATATATTAATAAAAGAGAAACAAATTTACTCGAATTATGCATTAGCAGAATCTTACAAATTTCAGAAATTTTCCCTAATTAAATATAAAAAATATATTGATATCTCAAACAGATCGGTCCAGCACGTTTTATACGCTGACAATAGAATGTTTTGACATTTTCATCAATGCTAGAGCTCAAAAACTTCTATCGTCTAATGTACTTAGTAATGTTCTCTCATGCGAGAAATTAATCATTTTAAATCAGAAATCTTCATTTTTCTATTATTTAAAAGATATATTTCAAAATGTATCAATGTATTTTCCATAGATTATACTTGTTCAAATGTTTAGAATTTTGTTGTTGTTGTGAATGGCATAAACTTCTATAGAAAATTGTATCAAAAGAGTAGTATTTCTAAATTTTGATAGTAAAAAGTTGAGTTTTATCAAAAATAAACCTGATATTCGCAATCAGCTTGCAAAATTACATTAAAAAAAATTTTGAATCATAAAAACATTTTCCATCGAGATTTTACCTGTAGAGAAAAGCAGCATAAAACTTTCGGAGTAAATGGCTGAGCAGTAGCATAGCAAAATTTGTCAAAGAAGCATTTCAAAATGAAAAATATGTTTTCTAGTGTACTTTTGTATGCTGATTGAAAATATCAAGTTTATTTTCGATAAAACTCAACTTTTTACAATTGAAATCTAGAAATACTACTCTTTTGATACAATTTTCTATAGAAGTAATTCCTCAGTAAACATATCATTTTTTTACACTAATACTAAAATTGTCGCAAGTTTAGTTTAATAATTTTATATTATCATACCATTCACAACAAAAAAAAGAAATTCTACCCATCTGAACAAGTATAATTTATGCAAAAATACATTGATGCATTTTGAAATATATCTTATGAATAATAGAAAAATGAAGGTTTTTGATTTAAGGTGATTAATTTCTTGCATGAGAGAACATTACTAAGTACATCAGATGTGAGAATTTTTTTGAGTCCTAGCATTGATGAAAATGTCAAAACATCCTTTTGTCAGTGCATAAAATGCGCTGTACTGACATTGTCCTAACAAAATTTCTAAAAGGATAGGATAGAGATCTGTTTGGAATATCAATTATTTTATATTTTATTAAAGAAAATTTCTAAAACTTGTAGAAATTATTAATAATTATAATTAAAAGAGAATAATGTCAAAACTCTTTCATATCGAAAGATAAAAGTTATTTTTCCGAATCAAGTTTACATCAACGATGAAAAAAGTCAGGAAATGATTATCATTAAAACTTTCATCAAAATTTTGAATAACAGTCTTGAAAAAATTAATCGAATAGAGTTGAAAATTTCAATTCGTAGTAAAATCTCTATTATCTATAACATATGAAAATAATCATAAAATTCTGATATATTATTCCATCGTGAAGATATCTGAACAACTGTTTGTGTCAGGCACCCTCGCTAGACATTAATTAATTCTAATGTAAAACAAAAATATCCAAGCATTAGGCTTCATTTTAATAATATCATCTGAGCATTAGCATTTTTTTTTAATACTAATGCTAATACGACATCCGTAATTGATTACAGTAGCGGGTATATAAACCGATTAATTTCTTTCCTTTTTTATTGATGTATGCTTAAATAAATTGAAACAGACAATCTATGGCGAGGGAAAAAAAAGAACGAGAATGATGTAGGTTACCGGATGATTGAAAGTAATTGTGTGAAAAATTAAAAAGTTTTATGATATAAAAAGCTTTTCACTTAACATGCAATTATGCTTGAATATTTCATTTTCTGAAATAGATGTAGACCGAATATATCATTCATTCATCACATTATAATCTTTAAAATCACCAAGGACCGAGAACCATAGTTAAATTGCTTAATAAATAATTTTTGATCACGAGATAAGTATAGTCATTATATAGAAAGGTATATTGATGATTGCTGTTTTGTCTTGCCTGCGATTTGTTAATTGACTTCACCTTTTCTTTTCTTTTTTTCTTTTTTGTTTTCCGCTTTCATAAAAGTCTGTTTTATAGATGAATAGTTCGAGTACAACGATTCTATTTGATATGTATGAAATGAAAAGATTTTTCTACCTAAACAAGAATAGTCTTTTATCGTTGAGAGTATAAAATAGATTATCTTATTATTTTGTTTTTTTATTTTATTCAGATACATTCTCAATTAATATGTATCTATTCGCTATTATATCTTCTCTTATTTGCATTCAATTATTATCGACAGCATCAAGTGGTAGACGTCATCTTTTTTTATTTTGTTTTTGACCTATTAATTTTTTCTGTTTTTTGAAAAGATACGAGCGCTGTCAATCCAAGTTTTCTATCACCTGTCTTAACACAATTACCAACAACATTGGATAGCCAAGAAACTTTTAATAATGATGATGAAAATGATGAAGGCTATGTTCCCTATCCTCGATCGACGTCATTTTTAAGATTTGGTCGACAAAAACCATCAGGATCAGCATCATTTCTTCGTTTTGGTCGTTCACATCCATACATTGTTCGATTTGATCGTGGTGGACAAAATGGAGGAACATTTCTTCGTTTTGGTCGACAAACTCAAAAATTAGCTTCGAACAGA
>CAJNOL010002608.1:0-35179 GCA_905250125.1 Rotaria sordida | reverse complement strand
TTAAAATTTGATTAGCAACACGATGAGCTGCATCACCACCATATCTAACGCTCCCATCACGAGCTTTAACCAAAAAGAAAAAAAAGTACTCTTCATTAATTTTCTTTTTATCTCACCAATTAAATCTAATTCATCAAGAAAGAGTATACATGGTGCTGCTCGACGAGCCTTATCAAATACATCACGAACATCAGCTTCTGGTTCACCAGTCCGTATACTTAACAATTCAAGAACATTTATCGAAATAAAATTAGCTTGACATTCATTAGCAATAGCTTTGGCTAATAATGTTTTACCTAAAATCAAATATCAAAAAAATATAAATTTCAAAAAAAATTATAATTCTAGTGACTCACCACAACCAGGTGGTCCATATAAGAAAACAGCACGTGATGGCGTCGTACCAAATTCGAGAAATTTTTCTGGATGTTGAAAAGGATATTTAACAAGTTGTTGTAATAAACGTTTACCATGGTCTGAACAACCAACATCTTCCCATGTTGTTGTTGGTACTTCAACAACTATTTCACGTAAAGCTGATGCATTTGATTGATTTAATGCAAATCGAAAATTTTCTTGTGTAATAACTAATGAATTGAGTACTTCAGCATTAATCGTATGTTCTTCTAAATCAATAACATGCTTTTTTTCTCGAATTTGTTGTAAAGCAGCTTCTGAACATAATGATGCTAAATCTGCACCAACATAACCATGTGTTTCATTACTAATTTGTTCAAGATTAACATCACCATCTAATTTCATATTTTTTGTATGTATACGAAGAATTTCTAAACGATCAACAGCATTAGGAATACCAATATCGATTTCTCGATCGAAACAACCAAAATGACGAACTGCTGGATCAATCAAATTTCGTTGTCTTGTTGCTGCCATAACAATCACATTTGAACGTTGTTTAAGACCATCTATTAATGTTAATAATTGTGAAACTATAGGACGTTCAACTTCACCATAAGTTTTTTCACGTTTTGGTGCAATTGCATCAAGCTTATCAATAAAAATAATAGCTGGAGATTTCTAAACATAAATATACAATTATAATTAAAAAATATCTGAGTGAAAATTTAATGTCTATAATGGAACTAATCTCAAAATGTCGGATGACTATCTATTGGACACGTTATATGAATGTTCGAATCTGTCACCTTCGAACTATTCCTAGAATTTTCACTAATAAAATTTTACCTTTTCAGCTTCTTCAAATCTTTTACGTAAATTAGATTCAGATTCACCAGCTGATTTAGACACAATTTCCAGTCCATTGATTAAAAAGAAAAATGCACCAATCTCATTAGCCACTGCACGTGCAATTAAACTTTTACCTAAAATAATTCTTTTTTTTTTTTTTTTCTAAAAATATTTCTATTATTTTTATCATACCTGTGCCTGGTGGTCCATATAAAAGAATACTTCGTGGTGGTTTAGCTCCAATTGTTTTAAATAATTGTGGATGTTTCAATGGTAATTCAATCATTTCTTTAATTTGTACTAATTGTTTTCTAACACCACCAATATCATCATAACCAATTTCATTTAAAGATACTTCTTCTTCTTCACGTTTAATGGGATCACCATCACAAGAAATAAGTGTACGTGATGTAACAATACAATACGGACTTGGTTCAGTTTCAATTACTTTAAATTCTACAGCATGCATAGCTGCATGTACAATAAAAACATCACCTTCATGTACTAGTCGATCAGCTTCAGCAAAATATGGTTTTAAATAAACTTTCAATAGATTGTCTGTTATTCCTTCTACAGTATCATCAATAGGTAAAACATCTATACGTTTACAAAATTGAACATCTTGTAAAACTTGAATTGAAACAATATCACTTGAACGTACGCGTAAATTATTTCGTACAACACGATTCATTCGAATACGATCATTTGGACAGGTATTATCAGCATGAACGATGCAAATTGTTTCTCGACATTTACTTTGAAGCATCACCGCATTACCACTAATTAATTGTAAATCATTCATTTTTTGTTGTGATAATGTAACAACACTATTATCACCATTAATAGCATTATCAATAATTAAACGATTTGGAAGTTCTTTACGATTTAATATAGATGTTGCATATTTTTCTTCTTTATTTGGATCGACTGGTTTAGCCATTTGTTTAGATTTTTCCTTTTTTTTTTGCAAATTCCAACCAAAAAAAACCAAAACACTGTATATGATTAAATCTACAAATATAGTTTCATATAGAGACAAAATGAAAAGAAGAAAAACATATTTATTCTTATTTTAATGCAATCAATAAAAGATCTACACAAATAAGAACAATAAATCACATTTTTTTTTCTAAAAAAGATTCGATCGTTACCAATTATCTCAACAGTAAACTTTGTCAAAATCGTGATTTTCGAAGTCCAATTGTAGACGAACGATAGGTTCTATAGATGGTCTGACTAAAAATGGTACGAGTTGGATCTCGATACTTGTGGTTCACGTTTGAGCGAGTGTTTTGTGGCTTTTCGTTCTCGAGATCTTTTGAACAGAAAATGACCACTTTTTTGCGTACGTCAAGTAAGTAAAAGAAAAAAAAAAAGAAAACTCGCGAAGGATATTTGTGTACTAACTATATGCGCTATCTCTCTATACGTATATATAGGTCCTTTTTTCCTCTCTCTTCTCTTCTTTATTTCTTGCGCAATATCTATCTATTTTCTTTTTCATACACATGTCGAACATTTCTTTCCTTCATCATTAAAACCTCGAAATTCATATTTGATTTTTCGTTCCATCTCTTTCTCTTCTTATTGCGCAGTTGGAAAAGAAGATACCTAACCGACTTCGTTTGCTCTACTTAATGTTTAAACTAAGTGCATGTGAAAGAATGTACCTAGATTATCTTTTTCGTTTTTGTTTTCTCTCTATATATATGCCCTCAAAAAAAAATAGTTTTACTCTGTATTTCTCATTTATTGTAGCTGTAAAAACACGTTTATTTAAAACTAATTATATATTCTGAAAGCCCGTGGAGTTTTCTATCATTCTGTATATTTACTTATTTTTTTTTGCATTCATTTATTGAAAAAATTATCTGAACGCAATAAAGACACCCTCATGTCCAGATTCTCACAGACTTGATTTTTTTCTTTGTCATCAAAACTAGTTTTGACAGCTTTTCAAGACTATATTCAAACTTTAAAGAATGAATAATATTAAAATTGAACATTTCATGAAGATAAGAATGTCCATTTGAAAATCCTGCTACTAACATATGTATTTTTTGATGATCAGCACAAAGAAGTAAAGCATCATGATTAGCATCTTCAAATGTTTCTTTATCATTAAATTCATAGAATAGAATAAAAACGATTTTTTTTTTTTAAATACAAATTGATTTATTTTTGTATTTTACTTATTCGTTCGTTTGAAAACAACCATATCGTCTTTAGTTCGATTTTTCATAAGATATTCATCTAAACGTTTTTGTTTTTGCTAAAAGTTTAATTCGTTCTCGTTCAACAACATCATCTAATTCTTCATTATCATCATCATTTCTATCATTGTCATTCTATCGATAAAAATCAAATAGACAATTTCATTTATTGATGAAGTCTAAAAATCAAGCTGAATTATCATTGATTGTTAATAAATCATTTTTATCCATGAGGATAAAATATCTAAAAAAATTCACATAACAAAATAATATTGTTTAGTTAGACAAAAAAAGAAAAAAAAACCAGTCACTAGAAAAATAAAACAAATAAATAGAAGAAAATATATTAATTATTGTTATGATGAAGATTATTTTGTAAGAATATCAAAAACACCAGTACCGTATTGAATCAGACGTCCAGTAACTAAATGAGATTATGGAGATTTTAATTGTTCATGTTCATCATATAATAATACTTCTTTTAAAGATGTTGTTGATGTTTTAAATGTTCTTTTTTGTAAAGAACTTCCATTTGTTTTTAAACCAAAGCGATTACATGACTTATAAACACCTTCATATGTCATATAATCAACTAATAAAGATAAATATTTATAATCAACTTCAATTAATTCCATAAGTACGAAATATTCGATTTATTTCACGTATTAATGTACGATTAGCTGCTTCAATACCAAATATTTCTACCATACGATGAATATTATTTGTATATATTCGACATAAATCAAATATTTGATAATATGTCATTAATGCATTTATATTTTCACCTTCAGTTGAAAGAATATATTCAATATCATTAGAATCAGTTTTTATTTTTGAACGATATTCTTTATTTTCTCTTATAAAACAATTTTGAATACCAACAATTGATGTTATCGATGTTCGAGATGCTTCACTACGAATTAATCTTTCAAGATCAATACGAGGTTGAGTAGCAGGAAATACCATTGTTAAACAAAACCATAAATTATTATCAAGATCAGCTCTATAGTCATGTATATAATCAGCATGTTTACAGACATTCGAAAAGGAAAAGTCGGTTTTTAATAAACGACATCGAAAATGTCGTTCTAGTTTGTTTTTTTTTCTTATATACATAGATGAAATCGTTGATTGTATGTCATATTATCCATAAGAGTAGTTTTCGTATTGATTTTCTTTGCTTTTTTACTTGGTGGTTCATCAATGTTATCTTCATCATTGCCAGGTACTTCTTGTTCATCATCATTATTTATTTCTTCTGTTAGATATATCCAATGCTATTTCAAAAAACAAAAAAAAAGTATTTTGTTATTCGAAAATTAGTTATTATAAACTGTTACGTTCATTAACAAAACATTAGTTGAAAGAATTTTTTTTTCTATGACTTTGGTTACCATTTAATCCTAGTTTTATGAATGGCAAATATGATAGGGAAGTCGCTTTGGAGTTCAGATTATGTATATAGAGTAGGTCCTAATCAATTTTAAATATTCTGAAAAGAGTTCGGCCTCTTAGATTATTGTTGGTGAGATGCTTCATTCTTAAATTGTTTTTTAATATAATGGTGTAGTTCTCCTCAGGAATATAAGGAAAACTTATTCTTGATGTTGAACTTGAAGGTTTACATAGAGATATACCTTAACGAATAGAATTTATTATGAAAGTTTCAAATCTTTTCATGATTTTGATCATAAGATAGAACTATGGTAAAAGATTATCTTTTATATTGATTATTATACATCGATAGATTCAATGTTCTTATTTCGAGATAGAAGCAAACCAAAATACTTGTAACATTCACAATAAACTATTCTCGTTAAGATCTGTTTGTATACAAAGGTTCAAGTTGAAATTGAAAAAAAAGTTTTCCGGAGAAGGAGCACGACATTCATTTAAACAATGTCCTCAAAAATGCAGTAGCTCAGTAACAATAATCTAAGAATTCAAATTCTTTTTCAGATTATTCATGGTTCATTAGAACCTACATGATGAACACACTTTCAACTCAAAAAAGATTGAACAATTGATGAATTTACCTCATTAGTTCTGCTGCGAGAAAATAATCTCTTCTCCTTTCCTTCAGATGTGCATCATGATTTATGATACGTATTCTTTCGCATCTATTCTAATATATTATAATAAACATGTTTCATCAAGAATGTACATTAATAGTGCATAAGAATTCTACATACTGAAAGATAAGTCGATAAAATTCATCATTTACAACATTTTTTTTTATTTGAATAAAAAAAATATGTGCCTATAAAACTGAAGAATCTACCAAAAAACAACTAATTCTGAAGTTTTATTTCTCTTATTTATTTTCAATAAGATTACCTGGTAGATCATCATCATCATCATCATCAATGACATCTTCTTTAATAGTGATTTTTGATGTATTTGTTTAATCATTTTCATCTTGATTATCTTGCATTGTTTCTTCATCATCTGTTTCATTTTCTTCATTGTTATTATTATTATCGTCATCATCATCATCATATTCTTTTTCATCATTTCTATTTGCTTTTTCTTTGGCTGTATTAGCTTCACCATTAATTTGTTCATCATCTTCATCATCATCATCATCTTTTTCAGCTAATTCTTGTTAATCATCTTTATCATTTGAATGATTAATTGTTATCTTATCACGAATATGTGCTGATGTTAAAAGAGCAGTTGTTGTTAATTCTTTACGTTTTTTATTTATTGAACGACATAAACGTGAAATAAAATATGTTTCAAATAAACGTATAATTTCATTTAATTGTTTTTTTCCATATTTTTCATCAAAATAAAATTCAATTTTATATGTACGTTTATGATCATTTAATTTTAATGAAAGTTTTTCATGAATATTTAAAGTTTTTAATACTTGAGAAAATAAAAGACGAGACCAACGACGTTGTAAACGTTTTGCTTTACGTAATGCTGATGAACTTATGTAAAATAGGTAGAATTCCATTGTTGGTGTTTTGACCTTTTGAGAAGCAACCATAAGTAATTGACGAAGACGTGGAACACCTTATGTTACATTCATTTCACCACGACCAGCAAAATGAAAAGGTTAAAAAGAGAAAAATTTGTCAAATAGAATTGTTATTGATTGTTAAAAATAAAGAAAAATAGTGAAGAAATTTGATATCTCCGGTCTAGTTCAAAGCACATGAAATTTTCCGAATATTAATTCGTTTTCAAATAGAAGATCGAATTTTCACATTTTTCTATTTTTTAGTGAAATTCAACTAGTGGTTTATAGAAAGAAGAATAGATTCTATTGAATTTCAAGAACCACAGAATTGAATGAAATTAGACCATAAAAACAAATGGGAGCTAAGATTACATACAAAAACGAAAAATCAGATCTAATCTACTCAGGTTTCGCTGGAATCTATTGAGTTTCGACAAATTCTTTGATTGTTGAAATTTAATAGGATTTGTCAAGATGCGCATTTTCTTTTTTTAGTTTCAAATCATAGTGAAATTTGTTGACTGATAATGTATTTGTTGGATTTCAACGAATCGTCATAGGCTTTCAATGAGCTTCAGCGCACTCGAATCCATCTGTTCTAAGACTCTTGATTTATTTACTTTGATTTACATATAAATCGAAGTTATAAAATGAGATGTAACTAACATAAAACATGTTGTAGTTTCATATCGACTGACTGAGTTAATGTATTATTTATTAAACTTTCGACGATCTAAATTGGTACTATTCTCACTAACTTTTTCATAATAAATTCATTCGAAATCTAAATCTATAAATCATTCTATATCAAGTAGAAATTTTAAGTCTAATTCAATTCGTTTTCAAACTGTATTTATCTCGACAAAGCATAAAACCATCTTTATTATTTTCATTTTTTCTAGTTGACAAAAAAAAATCGAATGTTAATTAGAAATAAAAAAAACTGTTGTTACTAATCACTCTGTGATTACTCGACATTATTTATATACGATCATATAAAAGTTATATTCGAAATCTAACTTCCTATTCAATGTCATTTATGTACTAGCTTCTCCAATAGATTGTGCAGCTAAAATTTCAACACTTTAACCTGGATCAATAGATGATTTAAGTGATTTAAAATGAATCATTTTTTCAAATGTTCGTTTATCCATATTAGTTTTATCTAATTTTCCATGTCTTGTTATATAATTTCTTATTAAATCATTTAAACGTTGAGTAATAGCACCTAACATTTGATGCTGGTAAAGAATTTTGTGTAACAGGTGAATAAAATTTGACAAGACTATAATTATATTGTTGACGTTTATCATCAGATAAATTTCTCCATGTTTGAACCATAATTGAACGTGCTTGATTAATATCTTTACTTTTTAATAAATTAGTTAATCTATGTAAATCAAAAAAACGTGAATAATTTATAAATGGTATCATACGTATTTTAGTTGCATCAGTTATTTTTAAATATATTTTCATCATTTAAATTATTTTCATCATCAGCTAAATCCCGAGTTTTTTTTCTCCATGCACCAATTTTGTTAAATGTTTTTATAATTGGTTTTTCTTTTGTTGAACGACATATATCAACAATACGTCAATATTCATCTTTACCTAATATTGTTGATTGATTAGCAATAAGAAATGGATAATATTCTTCTTATAAATAACTACATTTTTCAAGAGCTAAACCATCTTCACCATATTGAAATTGTCAAACACTTCCATCACTATAACGTACTGTTAAATCATAATTAACAACTAAACATTCGAAATGTTTCATTAAACAACGTTGTAAATAACCAATACGTGCAGTTTTTACAGCTCTATCAATAAGACCTTAATAAAACGAAAAATAAAAATGAATTAGATAAACAATTGTTTTTCATACTTCTCGTCCAGGCATAGAATGAAAAAAATATTCTTGTAGTCGTATACCACTTAACAAAACTTCTATCAACAAAACCACCTGATCGTGGTCAATATTCATATGGACGAAATTATGGTAAACGTTCGACCGCTTGGTATCATTGGTGGACGTTTACCTTCTAATTCTTGTTGACCAAGTAAACAAGATATTTGCATTGCATTTACAGATGAACCTTAAATAATATCAAAACAAATCTTTTATTACTAGAACTTTGAAATTAGTAGTAGAGGTTTTATTGCGTTTTTTTAAAAATGTTAACATAATAGAGATTAAAATTATGTGGGAGATTGTCGAATTCTCTGATGAAAGGAATTCGATTTGTTCAATGAAAAGTATCAATCGATTTTTGTTAAGCAATTTATCAGAATATTTCTAAAGGGAGATAAAACGTTGGTTAGAAATAGATTATAGATACTCAATGTTTGGTCTAGATCGTAGCATATTACAACCAATGACAAATGAAACTTGTTCAAAACTGTCCATATATCCTTCTTAGAACATTTGTTTCAGTTCGGTTTCAATAACTATTTTTTTCATTTGTTCTAAATCGGATGATTTTAGTCGATAAAAGAGAGAAAAATGTCGATTTCTCAGTTGTTATTTGATGCTACACATCATCAAAGTTTAGTTCTACCTTTCTGTCTTTGGATATGCGCGTTCGGTACACTTAATTGTCACTGATATGAAAAAGTTCCTTCTAACAAAGATCGATTTAGTTCTTCCTCTCAGCAAATAGAAGATCATCCGATCTGAATGAATGCAAAATAACAATCTATATCATCGAAATGATTAGTTCATCACTTTCGGCTGTTTTGTTGTAACTTCTCTGACATATCTAATATCGATTATTTAACATGTTTTCTATTAACGAACAAACGAATTTCTTTTGTGAGCCGAAAAATGTGTATAGATGAACATTAATAATAGACAACTGTTCACAAACTGACAAATAGGAAATAGGCATGTTTTAATATCATTCTGTTGAGATTATTTTGCTCTTATGAGATTATACATAGTCTAGAAATGAAACGATGATCAATTGAGAGAAAGGTTTTCGAACTCGAACAAAAAAAATGCGAGTATCAGATTCATTATTGAAACACTGATAAGATCAGAATAACCTATTTCATAATAAACGAATAGCCTTCATTTGGTAGTAAAGGGTTTACTTTATATTTCTTTCCGTCGTCTGTCAGATCAGTATATAGAGGTTTTTTCTCAACTCTTCTCAAGCTCGATACGTTCTCAAACCAAAGTATTGCAATAAGCGCAGTTTACCATATCTATATTAAAATTTACAAAATAGTGATGACAGATGAACATATAAATGAGAAAAGTAGTGTAATGAACACATCACTCAGGTTATATGAAAACAAGGAACTGAAAAAAGTATACAAGTCAATATTTAGTTCATTCACATAATTATCATAGCTCGTATCAAAGTTCTCACGAGGGAGGGTCGACAAATTACGGATCCATATTATGATAACGAGGTAGGTCTCTATGAGACTAAGAAAAGTCTGAAAGGATTCATGCCTATGGCATATCGACGAAGAGTTATGACCGTTTTACTGAATTTTGGGCCTGTGGTAACGGATTTCCGAAAAGACCGAATCAAAGAATTTCGACCTGATATTTTGTCCATAGATAGGTCTAATGGTCATTAGAATTGTCTGAAAGTTTCAGCCAAAACGAACGTTCCTTTCTCGAGATATTGAATTTGGTTTTGGTGACCTGTCTGTGAAAAGTGACTAGTTTTTGACAATTCAATATATCGAGAAAGGAACGTTTGTTTTGGCTGAAACTTTCAGGCAATTACAATGGCCATTAGACCTATCTATGGACAAAATTTCAGATCGAAATTCTTTAGTTCGGTCTTTTCGGAAATCCGTTGCCACAGGCACGAATCCTGTTAGGCTTTTCTTAGTCCTACCTCGTTGTCATAATATGGAGTCGAACAGCGTCTTTAACTTGGGAACCTTCCTTCGTCAGACAGTTTGAAAATTTGACGGAATCTTATAGACTTCTGTACTTGTGAGGAATTTCCAGGTTGAAAAATCCGAAATCGATTTGGTAGTGATATAAAAATCGAAGTGACGTAGTTATTAAAAGATTCGAGTATAGAATTAGTCGACCTGAAATAATGAATATAGGATGGAAGGCTTTAGACATAGATTCCGACTTTCAATAACATATTTTACTAGTCGATGACTTCAGTCTAAATCCTATTTGAATTTGAAATGCTTGACAATAAACGAAATGAAATCTAAATAAAAATGAATGAATCAATAGTTTAACCGTTTAGCACCGGACTGAATTAAAAATTGTAAATTATTATCTGTAAATTGTTTAAATAAATTTGACATAGATTGTTTAACAATTTGATTTTGATATTGATCAATAGATATTTTATAATTTATATCCATTTATTTTCATATACGTTCATCAAATGATTTTGAACAAAATCCTTTAGCAAATTCATTAATAAGTATTTGTTCATTAGAATTTTCCGGAAGAGAAAACGTTTTTTGTAAAGATTTTTGACCTGCTTGAGCACGACATTGATTTATTAATCGACATCGATGTGATACACCAGGTGAAAGTAAAAGAACATCTAAAACAACAAAATATTTATTTCTAGATCAAAAAAAAAATTTTTTGCCTTCAATTCCAAGTGTAAATTGAAGATAATATTGTAAAAAAACGTGTAAATTATTTCGAAAAATCAGTAACACGATCAGCAGCACAACGTTTTCCATATAATTCATAATAACAATGAACAACAGATACAAGTGTTGAACCACAATGTGCTTTATCAATTAAACCAGATAGAATATGTCCATGACGAATAATAACATCTCTATTAGACATTAAATCAATATTTCTTGCATTTGATTTTGATGGGCATGACTATAACAAATATTTTTATTATTTTATTATTTATATATGAACTTTTTTTTTACTTTCATTCAAAGTTTTGATTTACTATCGAGATTAACTGGTTGAATATAAATAAGTATTGTTGAAATAATCTTAATAAAAAAACAAATAGATTTTATAAAGATAAACAAATAAATCCTTGTTTTCCAGTCCATAATTGTTTTGGTTTCCAAATAGATGGTGGTAATAAATGAATTTTTCGACGATAATCTTATCCAATTGCATTATATAGAAGTTGTTGATAATCAGATCTTAAAATAAAAAAGAAATTATATAAATATAATTTAATAACTTGAATAAAATAAAAAACTTTTCAAAAAATCGATCACGCATTGTTAATGTTCTACCAGCAAGAACATCATCTTGAATAAGACCAGTTAATGGTGTTCCATCTTAACTTACAAGAAAATCTTGATAATTTATCACTAAAAATAGAAAAAAGAAAATTTTGTTTTTTCCTTGACAAAAAAAAACCCATATATACTTAATTAAGTAGGTTCAGCTCGTGTTAATTCATTTTGTGATAAATGAATATTCATTTTTATTTCATCACCATCTAAATCACCATTATATGATTTACATTGACCATAATGTAATCTTAAGCTTTTTTCACCAGGTTATACTCGATCCTATAATTAATACAATTAAAATATCATTGAAAGAACAAAAAAATAAATAAACCATATGAGCTTGTATACTTGGTCGATGTAATCTTGGTTGACGATTAACAAGAACATAATCACCGGTTCGAACATGTCGATAACACTTTTTTTCGTCGACATTAAACTTGTATTACTATGTTGTTTTTATCTTGTTAATCAAAGTTTAGCAAGAGCTGTTCGTTTAGATAAATTATATGGTAATAAACGACGAATTGTTCCATCGTTCAAGTTCAACAAAATTTCCTCTAAATAATCTTTTTTTTATTCTATATCATCAAAGAATTTTTCTTTTTTCTTTTCTATTATATCCAGGATGAACATCTGGTCCATTAAGAATTAATTGACGTTATTCATCAACATTATGTCGTGTAACTAATTGTGGATAACGTTAATTTTTTTGTAAATATTTTAGGTATTCCAACGTTCATAAATTGCAATAAATGGATCAGGTGATATTACTGATCGACCAGCATAATTTACAGGTTTACCCATCATATACATACGAAATAAACCTTCTTTTTTTTCAATAACCTTTTTTTATTTTTTCAAAAGATAAAATTAATCATTTTACAATAAAAAAAACAAAGAATAACATACTTTTAGAATACCTTTGCCTACTCGAGCACCACTTCGATTATCTAATCAACTATCAAATATAGAATTAAGAGTAATTTGTATTTTAAGCCAAAGATTATTAAGTTTTTCTTCATTTGTTATACCACGTAAAGTATTTGTTAAAGAAGATCGATTCTGAATATAAAGAAAAAAAAAAGCAGAATTACAATATGAAACACGATGAACCTGTTGATATTATAAAAGAAGCGATTAATCAATATAAAGGGTGTCCCAGAAGTTCTGAAATGATTTTTAAAAGTAACCATTTTCGCATTTATTATAAGCGAATCTTTTTGAAATTTTTACAGATTGTTGAACCTACTTTGTATCACATAACCACAAAGTTTCAAGTTTATATCTCATCATAATGATGAGAAACTGCACAAAACACTGCGATGAATTTTTTTCAAAATTTTCCGACAGCTAAAGATGATGTGAAAATAAAAGGAAAGTTACTATTTTCAAGGCTTCTTACTAAAAGTATCATGTACTAGTTTTCACAATTTCGTCATCATCTAGCACAAAAAACGGATGAAGAATTAGGTGATTTACGTTATGTTATCTTCCAAAATGATCAAGATCGTAAACAATGAATGCGAGTAACTTTGGATGCCGGTGATTATGTTTTTCATAATCAGATTGAACCAAAAGAATGTGCTGCGAAATTAGCTGACGTCTGGCCCATCGAAAACGTTTGGGGTATATTGAAAGAAAAGGTTCGAGGGCGGCAGTATAATAGTCTTGAACATTTGAGAAATGATGTTAGAAGCGAATGGGATCAATTTAGCGTGTCTTTATGTCGACGGATGATAGATAAAATTCCAGAAATATTAAAATTAGTTGCTGATAAAGGTGATAATCAAATATGGAACCATTGTTAATTTGATTCGTTCTTTATATTTGTATATATTGTTCTGATAATAATAAACTAGATGATGAGGAAATTGCGACAACTAGTACATGCTACTTTTAGTAAGAAGCCTTGAAAATAGTAACTTTCCTTTTATTTTCACATCATCTTTAGCTGTCGGAAAATTTTGAAAAAAATTCATCGCAGTGTTTTGCGCAGTTTCTCATCACTATGATGAGATATAAACTTGAAACTTTGTGGTTATGTGATACAAAGTAGGTTCAACAATCTGTAAAAATTTCAAAAAGATTCGCTTATAATAAATGCGAAAATGGTTACTTTTAAAAATCATTTCAGAACTTCTGGGACACCCTTTATATGTTTCAGTTTAGGAAATTTCACCTAGTGCTAATGCATGTCACTGTTGGAACGATATTGACTTGGATCTGACGATTATATTGGGAAAGAGAGAGAGAGAGAGAGAGAGAGAGGTCCAAACGTTCTACTTCTATGCTTCAACATTCCTTTTAGATCGCGTTTGAAAAATAATAAAAATATCTTCGAGTAGTTGATGTTGATATGTCTGTAGTTTGTTTATCTTTTAATAATAAAAGTTCTTTCATATATTGATTATCTTGAATAATTGTTGAATATCGAACTCTTTTTGAATTTTCAAATTTATTGATCATTAAATGATAAAACCTTAGAAAAGATAAATTTGAAATTTTTTCTTTTCTTTTTAATATAATTAAATACATACAGAACCAAATTTTCAAGGTAAAACAGGTAAAACTTGAAAAAAGAATAAACTTATTGGGTTATTATGAACATGTCTTATTGAATGATCTGATGATCGTAAACTAGCTAAATAAATAGCAACTACTTCTTTTTTATTTCTCCAAATTTTTTCAAAATGTTTTAATAAATCTAATGGTGTTAAATACATTTGACTGGACATCATTTTTGTTAACATTTCTTCATCATCATTATCTATTGATTCATCATTATCATTCAATTTTTTTTATTGTCTATAATCAAAAGAAAAAAAAAAATATTTGACAATGTATTTACGTCTCAGTGAAGGCTTTAAGAATCTATGGTAACTATAATAGAAATCAGTGAAATTTCGTGGATTTTATTGAGTCCACAATCGAAACTAATGAGGAGACTCCACAACACTGGAAAAAAAACACTTTCGATCTCATGTCTTACCAATAACTGGGATTACAGAAGTTCGAAACGATTTGCCTCTATAATCCTTCCGACAGTATTATAGCCGTTGTTCCTGGAACTTCATCCTATAACAAACAATCGAATTAACGAATTTCAGTCTGAAATTTATCCATAAAAAGGTGATATGATCTTTAAAGGATCCTAAAAGTTTCATAGAGAATGGTTGCTCCGTTTTGTCTTAAACTTATTAATTTGATTGCGAAAAGGAAAATGTTGAAGAGATAATATTTCATATAGATATACGAAATCGATAATATTGATGTACTTTTCAATCGTTGTCTTATTTAATATATCCTAACTCCTTCCAACATTTGGTGTTCTTTGCAGATATATCTATTCTACTCGGTATTCTTTTTATTAGAATAAATAGATGTGTGAGTGCATTGAATAGATTGATTTGTATGGTTATTGAAAGTATGATATTCTATTGATGAGAAATAATTGATTAAATACTTCCCGAACATTAGACATACGTTCTTGATAAGCTTTTATTTGTTTATTTAAAAGTTCTTGAGAATAAAAAACGTTTTGAATGTGAATCTGCACGAAGTGTACGTACAGGTCTATTGCAATTGGGACAAAATTTTTCTAAAAAACAAAAAAACCAATAAAAATTAATTTGAAAGTTTTCTATAATTACAAAACAAAATCTAAACTTTTTCTTTTAAATGCTCGTCTTTCAAAATCTTGTATAAGTTGTTGTCGAATAGTTAATTAATTTTTTGTTGTTAC
Organism: Rotaria sordida; assembly: GCA_905250125.1. Classification (NCBI taxonomy): domain Eukaryota; kingdom Metazoa; phylum Rotifera; class Eurotatoria; order Philodinida; family Philodinidae; genus Rotaria; species Rotaria sordida. The sequence continues at coordinate 19,830 of CAJNOL010002608.1, read as the reverse complement.
TTCTATTTTAGTTGATGATGGTGGATTTAATTTCATATGTTCATTTATTTGTTCATAAAAGTGTATCTAAAGATTTTGTTTTTCTAATATTCATCTTTTATAAATTGATTCTAAATTATCTATTTCATTTGTTTGAGACCATGTTTTTAAATAAACCATTTCCATATTAAATAAATATTTTTCTACATTTGAACATTAAATTCTATGATAATAAAGACAACAACAACCACGAAGAACCTTGAAAATTGAAAAAAAATATAAAACAAAAAAAGATTGAAGAAAATTTATTTATTGTGATTTACATTAACAAGATTGAAGAAAGAATACCGGATTGTAAACACGTAACAACAAGTTATATATGTCCAATATGCCATGGACAAACAATAAATCCCTTGATGACAAGTAAAACAACGATCAGTTTTTAATCAAAGGGTTCTAATGGTAAATCATATGGACTATCAGATAGTGGTGCATCAAGACGATCAATTGCTTGTGATGACGTTAATTCTTTTACAGTTAAACAACGAATTTCTTCATATATATAATTATTAAATAGAAGAGTACCAATTGTGGTATCGGATGGATAATAATTGATTGTCTCCATCTTGTTTTCTACTTTGAAAATAAATCAACTAAAAATTCATCGGATGGATTTCAGATCCCTCTCAAACGTCAATCGTCTATTAAAGAGAACCGATTAGAAATTATATGGAAATTTTTATATATTAAAAATTGAAAAAAATTTCATTTTAATAAACGAAAAATTTGATTTATATGAAAAATAAAAGTTTTTATTTCTCTGAAAGAGGACGCCACAAGATGATCTCATATGATTTTTTTTCTTACTTGACAATTTAACAGAAACATTTCCTTTTTTTTCTATAGCTAACATTATCTTAACAAATGTATTTCGAGTAGATATATTTAATATATGGTATAGTTGAATAAAAGTAATTTGATTGTTCTTTTCTAATTATTTATCTATAATTTATATTTGAATATAATATCATTTTTACTAGCAATAGCATTGTGCTTTTATTTAAATAATAACTAAGAAAAATATCTTCTCACATGGAACTAGATCGTATTCGAGTTTTACTCGATTCTAAAATCCGATGGGAAGATTCGAGTGTCGATTCTTTATTTATCTAATTATCGTAAAAAGAAATAATCAGTTATATGAATAAAATCAAAAGTTTCTACCATTTGAAAATATTAGAATTAAATCTTTGACCGCCGACATAAGAGAAGAAGGAAACGATTTTGGAGAAAGTTTATTTATCTTTTATGGAATGGTTCTATAGTTTCTCTTTGTAAAATGGTATGCTGAAGAGCGCACAGTATACAGTGATTGTTCTTATGTAAATGCATCTGAAAAACATTCATTACGATACAATTGATTGCATCAAGTTTAGACACTGATAAAGTCCATGACGTTTATAAATGGCGGGGGGGGGGGGGGGGGGGGCAAAGGGTTAATATCATATTAATATAAGGTAACATACAACCGGCTAAAATAATATTATCTAATGTTGAACTTGACATAGGAATATATCTAAATGAAATAAAATAAAAAATTCCATTATCCGTTTATTTTATCTTTTACCTATGTAATCGAAAATGAATATTAAAAGCAAGAAAAGTCCATGATATAAACAATCCAATTCCACTAGATATTGATATTGATATTGATATAAATACTGACAAATAAATATGTTCAAATTGAATTGTTTGATTTGTTCGATCTCGTGGTGGACCATTTCCTTAGCAAAACAAAACCTATTAGCACAATCTTTACAGAATTAAAATGTGGAGTAAGATGTTATCATTTTTTCTAACTAATGGAAAATTGTTCTATTCTATGTATTTTGGGATGCATTTCTTCACTATCCTTTTAACGGATGGGCCAAAAATTTTCAAATAATATATTTATTCATTTTTCGATCGTTTAAGACAATTAGCAGAAGCTATTAAATATTGGTTTAACATCAGAATTTTGTGTACTTTATCAATGTAGGTTAGGAATTTTTATTACATTTATATTTCAGGAGTTATTAGTCAATTTATGAAAGATCTGAGAATATAGTTTGAACGGATTTCAGAACCTATCGCATTCTTATGCTCATATGCATCCGTTTTTTTTCTAATGATTGTACGTACATGAAGAAGTTCCACGAAGTAAATCAATAAAACATAACTCAAATTTCACCATTGTCAATACAAGCTTGAGCGCATTGCATCGACAATTCATTTGATGGAACTACATCAATAATAGAACGTAATAGTCAATCATATTGACTCTGGATGATTCCTTTTCTATTATCTCTGAATTTGTAACGAATATCATAGATATTTCGATTAGTAAGATATAAGCAGGAATTATCTGGATTTGTTTGAATTAAGATAAAATTACAATATAATAAATCTATCCTAAATCCAATTGATTTTTTTATGGAAAAATATTGTTGAAATGTTATACGTTATCTAAACTTCATTGTTTATTCTTTCGAAGGAGACAATCGCGAGTTCTCTAATATTTCTAAGAATTTCTCTTTACAAAAGAGATAAGATCTTCATCAATCGACATCAAGATAGTTCTATACTGCTGACACATTTTCATTTTAGAATATCTCAAAACTTTCAACGCATCCATTATTTAATCGTCAACGTCTGTAATGGTGTTTAACTAACATCTATTATATTGCCTTGATTAGAGCATGTACGATCTGTGAAAAGTTCAAATTTTTCCTCCTATACTTCAACACTCGTTTTAGATCATGTTCTATCAAAGAGAAAAACGATATTTTCTAATAAAATAAAAACAACCCATGTCACATAATTGGATTAAGTTTATATAAAATTGGTGAACCATCTTTTCATTCTAAATATTTGGCAAGAAAAATTTTCACAACAGTTAAATGACAATCATCTTCTTCTTCATAACATGGAATTCTACATGTTTTATCTTTCATCATTCGACAAACTAAATTTTATATTGAAATTTTATTAAAAAAAAAAAACATAATTGTTTTTTCTTAAATATTTTTCTTATGAATAAATTGTTCAACAAGTCCTTGACCTATTCGTCCACCATTTAAATACCTGACTCTTCCCTAAATATTTAACAATATTGATTAATATTCTTTGTTTTTGTTTTTTTCTTTATCTAATTCACTTAGAGTAGCATAAATAAAATCAATATTTTCAAGAAAATTTTTAAATATTCCAGTAATCGATTGATTACTTAATAAATGTGATTGGTAAAGATATGCTAAACTCCATATTGTATCATATACATAACCATCAAAATAATCTTTTTCTAATTTAGAAAATTGTTTTATATATTCCGTAATATATTCTGATTGATTCTAAAAAATAATTCAAAAACAAACAAAAAAATTCTTTTGTTTTGTTTTGTTTTTCTCAATAGATTTTTTAAAAAATACTTCATTATCATCAATAGATAAAGGTGGTACACGTGTTTGTAATGTACCATTAATTACATGAATTATTTCTTGCATTGAACAATCAGTTGGTTCATTCCACCAAGTTGATAATGATGGATAACCAAGAATAATCCATTGATAACGAGAACCATAACACTTGTTCACGAGCTGACTATCCTTTGAAAACAAAATAAGAAATTTTTGTTTTTCTTGAATTTTATCATATATACCTGACAAAACATATCAGTAGCAATTGTTTGATTAAAATTTCCATTAATTATTCGTACATCTCAACCCTTCAAAAAAAAAGAACGAGAAAAAGAAATTTTTGTTGAAGAATTTAATGAACAATATATTAGTTTAAAATCTTTTTAAAATGACATATAATTATAGAGCAATATATATTTTATTCTAACTACATGACAATCATGCGTCAGTAACAGGCAAAACGTTGTTATTCTAAATGAGTACTAGTTGACATAGTTTTCGAGTTGAATATTATTTCGAAAACTAATCATAATCTCTAGAGATTATCTTATGACAATAAAAATAAAATAAAATAACATTACTATTGAGAGTTAGCTGTTAGAAAGTGTATTAGTTTTTTTTCTGTATGTAAAAGCTGGAAAATCTATAAAGTTTACAGCGAAGATCGTTGAAAAAAAAGGAGAAAATAATGTAAAGGTCATGTTGAATACTTTCATACATCATCCATTGATATATGAATGTTTTTTTTTGGTAAAAATAAGTCATCTATTGGATTGTGTTTGGTAGAAGAACATTTTTTAAAAATCCAATATTTGTTTATTTAGATTATTTTTCAATAAATACGACAAAATATTTCTATTTAATCAACGTTATAAATCAAAAAAAAACTCTTTGATATAAAATTTGAGATCAAAATAATATTATGTTAGGGTGAAACAGTAAAATATTCACGAAAAAAACATATGTCTAAGAAAATAATTCAATAATTTATGTTTAAACCTAATTCATCAAGTTTGTTGCTAATAGTTACGTAAGCAATGTCAATGTTGAGCCTAGATATAAGTGAGAGTCTTTGTTTTTGATCCTGACAGAATCGAGATTGAAACCATCGTGCTCGTATCTAGCTGAAACTCTTCACTGTTTGAACCCATGCAACCAAACAGAGAGCTCAGCCAATTTCAACCTTCAAATCCCCACTATCAAAAGCCTGGTTATGCCTTCAGACACTAATAGTTATTTCTAAATTCTTATCATTATTATGAAGAGTTCTTGTGACTTCGTAGATGTCGCTTATCTACAGTAATTTAAAAAAAAACGAGAAAAAAAAGAGAAATGTTTGGTAAATGTTAATGCACGAAAAGTTTAAAATGATTTTACATATATGACTATGAGTTTTTGATCTTTCAATTGACGTGAACTTTTTGAAAATCCATGAATTATGATATGGAATTTAAGTTGAATAAAACAATTTGAATGAATGAACGAATGTTCTATATATTTGTTAATATAATTGTAATATTTATTATAGTTTTGCTTCATTGATCGAGTGGATTTATTTTAGATGGATGAAAATATACTTCGTTCACGTCAAAAAGTAGCAAGTAAAAGTGATGAGAAAACTTCCGATCAAGAAAAAGAAAAGATGTTAATAAAAAATCGAAAACAAACTGGTGAAAATTATGATTTTGGTGATATAGAAAAAGTTCCATCTAATATTGAAAATATTATGGAGAAATATTTTTGACGTATATTTATTTGGGAATTATATTTTGGTAAGACAAATTTTTAATGATGATGATTATTTAAAGAGAATAATTATTTGTTCTTGTATAGGATAGATTTTTTGGACAATTTTTTTTGGCATTGCTCCAATGGTTATGTTTTTTCCCATGGTGAAATTAGTTATTCATGGTTATGAAGTATTAATACTTAGTTTACCAAGTCCAATTATAGTTTGCCCTTCATTAGTGAATAATATTCCACAACGTTAGTTTTGTTTCTTTTGTTGAATCTTTCGAAATGAAATTGTTCTTTGTTTTTTTTTCCTATAGAGTACTCTTGGAAAATTAATTATTAGTTTATTATCATTTCAATTAGAAGATCCTCTATTACGATTATTAATACTTTCATGTGGTACTTGTGCTGTTATGATTCATCTTTGTACAAGTCTTAATTTATGATATTATTCATATAGGTAAATATTTTTAATTGAATTTTAAACATTAGAGAAAAATTGATTATTTTTTCATATTTAGATCAATTCTTGTTTGGACATTGACAAATTGTTTTTTTTTTCTTTCTTAGTCTTTGTATTTGTTTTTTAAGTTATATACCAGCATGGTCGAGTGTGATGGCAACATTTAATAAATTTTCTCATTGGACATTGGAACAATCATTGATCAATTTGGAAGAGGTAAAGCATTAGTAGTTTTATTAATCAACTTTTAGTTAAGATTTAATCTTCAACATGTAGAGATGTCTATGACAGTGCTGGCATCACAGTGGCACTTTTTTAAAAAACTACTGCGGCGCGTCACCGACAGATTTCCAATCTTGATGAATATCTTTGATACATAGAGTGTTTCATAGATTCTAAACCTCGACGAAAATTTATTGATATAGAGACATGAAATGATTTCTAACTGAATAGATCTATATTGATTTAATAGCCATGTAAGTTCAAAAAACATTGACTTTTACTTCATGGATTTTAGTTTTGTTGTAGACAATAGCTGAGGATAGAAAATCTTATATCCAAAGTTTTTTCTGAAGATACCTAGATTTTTCAAAAACAATCGATTAACTTTTCATTAGCAATTTGTTTATGAAGAATTAATTATTAATTAATAAATTAAAATTGATTTTTTTTTTCTTCCATAGACAATCCTATGTGGCAATTACTCCCATCAATATCATTTTATTTATTTTCAACAAAATCTACACTTGGTATGTTATCTAATTTCTTTTTTTCTTTTTCATTTGTGTTAATTGAATGGATGAAAGCTTTTTTTTTTTATTACATCGTTTTGTTTTGTTCTATTTTTAGGAATCAATCCATTACGTTCAGCATCATGTGAAAATATTTTACAACCAAATTGGTTATTAGTTGGTATTGGATTTGGTAGTTTATTATTTTATCTTCAATGGGTATTTGGTGATATATCAGTTGTTAGTCGATGGGCTTCGAATGGTTTTCCAAATCAACCACTCGATCCAATACCTTATGGGTAAAGGACAAGATATTTGTTATTTTCTAACTAAAAAGGAGATCATCTTTTTTTTTTTCGTTTTGAAGTCTTCTCATATGGTTTGGTTTATTTTGTGGTATTGTAATAATCAATCGTCTTAGTATAGTAACAAATCGATGGTGGGTATCAGTAGGTTTTCTTGGTTCTGGTTTGTTATATTTCAGTCGTGGAAATGTTTCATTTATGAGTAAATGAAAAATTTTATTTTATGTATTTGATTAGTTTTTTTTTTTGAATTTTTTCAAAAAAGGTGGTTTTGCTCTAAGTATATTTATTGGATCAATACTTCCATTATTATTTGATAAAATAGCTCGTGGTCTTTCAACACATATTGTTTTTATTGCTAATTTTGCATATATTATTCAAGTTATTTATGCTGTTTGGACAAGTGCTTATAATTTTGTTCCGTTTGGTGGAACATAAACACGAGAAACATCTCATATTTTAGTATTCTTTTATTTTCTTGGCATTTATTTTGAAGTTTATACTGCTCGTAAGAAAATTTCAACGAATATTTTATTGTTATAAATAAATATAAACTATGTATTTAGAACATAATTTAGGAACGTTATATACGTGCTCGTATCTCGTCAATAAAGTTATCAAATCGTCAAATTTGGTCAGGTGAGAATTAGTGACGTAATTCAACCGTAGGTGTGGAGAGGGAGGGAGCTCACAATCAAGGTCTCTCAACTGATAAAATGCTTTTGAGTCAAGACTACGTGCATTATATAGAATCAAATGAACTTTGAATACTCTGAAAGTAGTTCAGGCCATAGATTATTGTTGCGGACATACTGCACATTTATCGTAGTTTTTAAATGAATGCCATGGTACCTCTCAGGACTCTGTTGTTGCCTTTTAAATACCATTCTATTGGAACGTAGATGACATTGTAATCCAAATACACTTCGGCAAAGATTTAAATTGTTTATTTATATCATAGTTTATAAATAATCACAATAAAGACCTTTTAAATTAATAGAATCACATGACATAATGATGAGAGTGAGAGTGTTGATGAGGGCGAAGCCTCTGTTCTATCTACAGCTCGCACTCATACCCACATCCTATTATCATCAAGCGTTGTCCTTGTTGTACTGAAAGAAGATTTTGATAGTAGAAGACATTTTTTCGGAGGACCATTTCTACCGAGAACATTTTTGAAAAGGACGTGTTGTTCTGTACCGTGACAACATCGACATATCTCTCTTCTCTCATGGTTATCCTTATACTTCTCTCTTGGTTGTGTATATAAACGTGTGTTCTCTGTGTGAATAATGTGCGAAAGTCGAATGAAGCATAATTCTATTCGCGCTAGTACTTGTTCTATGAAAAATGATCATAAGGAATACTAGAAAAATTGATGTTAGAATTTCGAGTAGAAACTTTGTATAGAGACGGTCTTTAATGAGAATAGTTTCTTATGAACGTTTTACATCTTGTTGCTGTTGTTTCTATCTTAACCTTCTAAAGCTTTTTTTGGTGGGTCTGGCTACACTCACAACGTCGTTTTTCGTTTTCTGCTACATTAATACTTATTCTTTTCCGACTAATCTCTTTTCTAATCGTTAGCCTGCTAACAATATAAAAAGATCTTATTAACTTTCATAAGTATCAGAGAAAAAATTCAATGAGGGATCTATATGAAACAATTCAATCGTGATATTGATTTTATTGTATTTTGTTCGTTATAGAATATAAAAAAGAAATTTCACTCGTTTTTAATGAGTAGATTAATATCATGATGCATATGAAGACATTTACTCATGTATGCTCTAGTCAGATCTCTAATTTGAGCTTCTTCCATACTATTTTAATATTGTACTGTTATTATAATCTCTTAGAAAAATTTCTTTTAATCAGCAACAATAAGCTAAAAGTCAGAATTCTTTTCAGGATGTTTAAAACTCATTTAGATCTACATAATACATATAGTCCCGACTCAAAAACGATTGATCAGCCTGGAAGAGTTTCCTCGTTAGCCATTTCTAATCTCCGTCTATTTATGCTACTAGTGAAAAGTCAATTGATTGATAAGAGAAAAAGATTCTTTTTTATTTTACCATTTGGTATTGCCTTTCTAATTGCATGTATTGGTACATATTCACGTTTTCTTGCTTTACCATCAACATCACTACGCAAAGCAGAAGATGTTCGTTGTGTTTTTTTTTGGCAATAATTTTTATCTGTAAATTTTGTTTTTTGATAATTAGCCAACTTATCTTACTGCTGCTGTTTGGACAGTTCATTTTGGTTATGATAATAATGCTCGTCCAAGTCTTGATCGTGTTGCATCCGTACTTGCTGATACGAGTTAGTCAAAATTCTATTATTTGAATAATTATTTTTTTATTTTTATTTTTTTTGACTATCAACTTAGATGCAGATGTTATTAATCTTCTTGAAAGAGATACAGGAAAACCATTTTTTCGAAATAATGATTTAACATCTTATTTAGGAGAAAAATGACATATGTTTACAGATTTTGGTCCATCAACAAAAGATCATACTTAGGGGTAACAATAAATAAATAGAAATAAATAAAATAATTTTGTATCTTTCTTTTTGTTCAGATGTATTATTCTTTGAAAATATCGAATTGTTCGATCAGTACATTATTTATTACCATCACCAGAAGGTAAATATTTGAAAATATAAAGATAAATATATCTAGAAAATAATATTAGGCGAACTTGCTCCGGCTATTCTTGCAACAATTCAAACAGCAAGCAAATTAATTTATATAATTATTGTTCATATGGGTAATGATCGAGATGATTTAGATAGAAAATTACAAGGTGAAACATTAAAGAGATATTATGAAAAATAGGTTTGATATTTTATTCTTTTTTTTTAGAAATAAAAAAGATTTTTATTTTTTATTTTAGTACTAATCCATTAGTTTTTCTTGGTTATATAACATCAGAACCATTTAGTCGTGATTATCGAAGATTAACTTCAGTTGCAAAAGATATTGATCCAACAGATAAAGATCGATGGTGTCAATATATTTTATATAAAAATTTAATTCAGTAAATTTCATATTTTTTATTTGAATTTTTATTATGAGGAAAAAATTAATTTTAGTATTGGTTATGCTCGAATTACTCATGGAAGTTTGACTGATACAGAAATTCAAATGGCTACATTTAAGATTCGAACAAGTGAAAAATTTGATGATCATTCAATTTTAGTTACTGATCCATCAGTTGTTACTGAACAATCAGTTCTTTTTAATTCAAAGTAGAATTTATGATACGAAATACTTAAGTATATTAACTTTTTCTTTTTTTAATAATCATTTTATTTTTCACAGAAACTTTTCGATCATTCTACAGGGGACATGATTATTTAAATACTCATCGTTTTCATATGAATACACCAGTACGTTTATTTCTTTTCTGTATTTTAGTTTAATAAAATTTTTATTTTTAGAAATATTTTCTTGCACGTGAACATCAAACTAATTAATGTCGATTAAAATAAAAACTTTTTTCAACAAATTGACTGTGATTAAAGTGCTAATATTTCTCTTCTTTTTCTCTCCTTCAATTAAAATTATGTATTTCCCTATCTATTTAAAAGATTCGTATAAACCTTTTTCTATGATTAATCTTACTTAGTTCTTTTGTTTTTTTTTTGCCTTAATAAAAAAAAGAATCTTTTGATCAATAAAATATTTTTCTTTTAATATATTATTCTCAACAATGACAACCTTTTATTGATTTTACTCACAACATAATTCAAGCGTTACAAAACACAGAAGTTATTCTAACCATTAGCAAGCTTACCAAACCTCCTGATTTTCTTACTTTTCTCCTGATAGAAAATCTTCTAAATTCAGGAACTGATTTTTATGATTTTCTCCTGTTTTCAGGTTTTTTTTTTTTTTTTGCATGACGATTAGAAATACCTTGACCCAATAGAGACTTGAAAGAGAGAAGAGATCTATCGGAGTGTTTAATGGATATAATTATCAATAAGGATATACATTGCCTTTCGTTGTGAACTAGCTTTTAGTCATATGATATATTTTTGGAATAATAATTGAAATCGAATCAAACAGGATTTATTTGGAGTTGAATTAAAGATTAAAATGAATACACATTATAGCTGTACACAGTATTATAATTATCTTTTAAATAAACGAGATTTTTTCAAAGAGATTCGATCGTCAGATAAGTATAGTCATATTGCAAAAGTCCCACGAATAGTTTAGTAAATTGGTTATACATTGTTTTACTTTTATGTTTTCATTTTAAATATTTGATATGTTAGCTTTGATTTTGTATTTTTTATGTATTCTAATACACTGCAAGTCAAAAGTTCGATACAACTTTTTTGTCTTGAGTGGTATATTACAACTACAGAATATTAATTTAATTTGTCTATATGCCTGTATAGTAGAGGTCTAGTACTACCTATGTATATATCTGTATAATACGAAAAGTCCTTGAATATAAAATACAACAACAACAACAAATGATAATAAAATGCTTGAAGTACTTTTTGTTTTGCAATAGAAATTATTTCAAAAGATTTTATAGAGTTTTCGACAGCACATCTTTTGAAAAAAAAAATCAAGATTTTATCATTTATCTGTGCAAAGATATTCGCAAAACAAACTATGTTGCAAACATTTTGGGACACTCGATATTTCACTGTTTAATATTTTGGCTATAACATAATCATTTCTCAATAAAATCCAAAATGTTTTTTTTAATCAAAATGACCAGTGAAAAAAGCTCTAGAGAGTCTGATAAAATGAAAAGTCTTTTGAATACTTTGCTAATATAGAAACATGTAGACAAATTAAATAAATGTTGTGTAGTTTTAATACACAACTCAAAAGAAAAGAGTGGTACCCGGCTTTTGACCCGCACTATAATTGCTTATGAAATAATTATTAAAATAAACGTTTATGAAATTATCAATCTTTTCTAATTTTATTTCACCTATAAGAAAATTTTTTAGTCACCATCTTGATTTGGAAACGAGAAAAGTGCATATAAGAGTGAAAACTTGGATCTTATCAGATAAAAACTACCGAATGGCTTTTCACCTTGAAAGAAAAGCCTCCTGATTTTTTATAAAAGACTCCTGATTTCAAAAATTTGAATTTGGTCTAAGGGCTCAAATCACTTTTTGACTAAGACAATGTTTATTTGATAAGTAATAGAAAAGTCTAGAATGATCTTGTTTTCCAGATCTTACATCAATATTTAACTGGATTTTTCAATAAAAAGTTGTGGTTACGTAAAAAAATTGACTTGAAACTATGCATGAACAAAGTTTTCAATTAGATTAGTTTATTGAATAAAATTGTAACTTTTCTAGTATCTCCTTCCTATCTTGAGATTTGAAATATTCGAAATTCTCTCAGGTGTAAAAGCAAATTTTGTTCATATATTTAGGTCTTGAAAAGGAAAATACTTGTTGCACAATCAACTAATCTCATTAAGAACTTTCTTCATGCAAACGTTCGAAGTCGATTTTTCATGTGATTACAACTTTTTGTTGAAAAACCCAGTTAAATTTTGACGTTTTGAAAAGAAAGGCCAGCAAAACTAAACCATTCTAGATTCTTCTATTAATTATCAAATGAATACCGTCTTGTTCAAAAAAACGATTTGACACTAGGAGACGTTTCCTCATTAGTGGAGACCTGGTCGGCATGTCTATTGTTTTTATATTTCTTTCGACTATAATCGATTGACATTAAAATATTGACAGTATAGATCGTGATATAAGGCAATAATAGTGATTTACAGTTGGTTTTTTCTTTTGTTCTTTTTGTTTTATTTTTCGATCGTTAAAGCATAATAGAATCTTTTATTGATAATTACTTGAGCAGTATGACGTCAATAAAAATCATAAGAACAAAGTCTAAAAGTCGAGTATGTCGTTTTCATCTGATAAGAATTAGTGATACAATAATGTGTTTTCTAGAACGATAAGACATACAAGATATGTATTATTTCAAATATTTAAATAAAATCTCCAGTCTATTTCATCTTAATGACAAAAGTTTATTTTCAAATCAATCTTCTCTCTACAAATAAACGATCAAAGGAATAGTTTTGAAAGAAAAAGCGTTATATCAACGATATTAATAATAACATAGATATTATTTATTATCCATCAGAAATACATCGTATACTAGCAGATGGTATCAAAGTAAAGAACCATTCAACTATATATGAATAATCAAATTAGAAATTTTATGTAAAAAAGGATATTTTTTTCAAATTTCTATTATGTTTATTACCATATTTGACATATCTTTCACTACGCTTTTTTTTTCGATCATTACAAATTCTATTTGAAAAGAAATTTCTTTTTAAATATACTTGTAATGAAGTTTCAGGTTTCATATTAACATGAAATACTATTTATTATTCAAGTATTTGTGTAAATGCATACGTAAATTGATCCCATATGAAACATTGATAAATTAAAGTTATTATTCGAATTGTTATTTAGACCTAAAATATCCCGAAGAGACCGAAGATAAATGATCGATGGCTAATTCCATTAGAAGATATATACCTAGACAGATGGAATTGCATGTGACTATAATTTATTCGGTTGTGGTATGGCAACTAAAAAGAAAGGAATTTTGCCATTTTCACTGTCGATTTTGTATGAAAGAGTCTACGAGACTTCAATGAAATTTTAAAAACGTTATATTTTCTTTTTTCGTAATTTTTATTGCAAAATTTTTTTTTTTGTCAAATGTTTTCATATAATGGAAATTGTTTCGAATTTAAATATCTTCATGAAACTGAAAAAGACAAAGTTTTATTCGGTGTAACATCGGATATTCAAATAATATATTCGTCAGACACACAAAAACCAGTAATTGATCTTATCTAAACAAGATATTATTTTACCTAATAATGAGAATAAAATCATATTTTATTGGAAACGTGAACATAAAGCACAATATGAAATAATTGGTTAAGGAAAAGTATGAGTGTACTGCGATCAATAAACAAGAAAATGATTTTACTTATATCAATATCCTTTGTTGATCGAAGACTGATAAGAGAAGGTTCCAGACTGTCTAATCGGTTTTTTTTCACCTAGTAGATTATAAGTAATCAACCGTGCTAATTACGAATATCAATACGTCACTGGCAACTAGAACTCCAGAGACTGATTACTGGAAAGTCTCTTTTTCCGTCGAAACCTTTTTTGATCCATCTAGATTGTGAAGCACGTCGAGTTGAGCTTGTTAGGAAACTACCACGGAAGCCACCAGAAGCATAATTCTTTTCCTTTCCTTATTGATCTTTACAGAAAGTTGTGTATTGATATTCGTAATTAGCATGGTTGATTACCTATAACTTACTAGATTTGATTAAAAAAAAATGATTAGATAGATTAGGAATCTTAACTAGTGAGTAGAAGTCCAATCTGACACGAAGAGATTAACTATGTTCTTGTTTTTCAGTAATTCCGCATAGTTTTAATAAATATTTCAATAGAATATGACTCAATTCTTTGACTTTCTTTTAAATGGATGGATATTTTCCTTATATTCATTTAATAATAGAATAAATGAATCAAACAGATAGATGAAAAATACTTTATCTTTCAAATATAGTAAAACTTCTCTATTGCAAACATGATGAAGACCGCTAAAAATGTTCACTATAAAGGCATGTTCAGTTTAGAAATTTACCGTGAAATGAATAAACTCTTCCCGAATATCTAGGTCCACATTAATCTTAGGAAGTTTAGAAATTACAACACAAGATTTGATGTCTTATTTTTGTCTTTTTACTTTTGAATCACTATCGATATTAATTAGTTTTAATTATAATCCAAGAAGGAAAACATTTAAAAATGTTCATTGTTAAGAATAAGAATTTGTTCAGATTAGAGAGAGACATTCCTAGCAACAAAATTCCTCCCTCAAACTTAGGAAGCGTTGACTAGTAGAGGTTTTTGTTTTAGATAGGATTATGAACAAAGTTTTGTAGAAACTTATATTATTCAACAAAGATTAAAATATCATAGATTTCTCTTTCACTTCTATTTTTTCCTTTAAATCCTCGAATAAAGTTTAGATTGAAAAAAAATATTTTTTTTAATCAATATTTAACATAATAGCCAATTAAATTCATTGACAGATTCGATATTTTGTTTCATAATAATGAAAAAAGTTTACAAAAAAAAAAAACTCGAAGTGTATTTTGTTATGTTCGCTTGTTGTTTGTCAATAAATAAAGACATTGTATAATTGTTATTAACAACATCGAACTAATAGACCACAAATAACTGGATCATTGATACATCTGAGAAAACAAATGATAAAAATATTGATAAATAATTTGTTTTAAAAATCATACCCATTAACAAATTCTTGTTTACTTAATTTCTTATCATCACTAATGTCTAGTTTAGCAATGATTTCCTTAGCACGTTTTTTTTTGGATCCGATTCACCTTTTTGATCAGTTATACCAGCACGGTAGTACTATAAGAACAGAAAATCTTATTTTATCGAATGAAAAACAAAATCAAAAAGAAATTTTACCATAACTGATATTAAATAAGTTAGTTCTTTTCGATAAATTTGTCCATCGTTCGGAATCATCCCATCTAAATAAAACCAATAAAAAAAAGACAATCAATAATTAATGAATACTAACAAATTAAATAGAAATGTAAGTCTTTGTTCTAAGTTGCCTAATTTTTTTCTAATAGGAATTAATAGAAGAAGTTCATTGAAATCAATTGTACTATCATCATTTATATTGATTCGATCAAAAATTTCTCTAAATATTATCAATAAAAAAATTCAATAAAATTTTATATAATTATTCTTACGTAATATCTGCTTCATCATGTAGATGTAATTTCTGATAATAATCAATAAATGTCTTTTTATCAAGTGTATCTGATGGATATTGACGAAGAAAATCCTGCAAATGAAAAAAAAACCAACGATCGATCATTTGGATAGTTCATTCGAAGAAATATAATTAATAGAAAATACTGTATGCCATTCTCGAATTTCTCTTTTATGAAAATAAATCAAAATAGAAGACTTCAATATCTAGTCAAATTTGTTTTACCTTGCTCAGTAAGTTTAGCATTTGCTGTAAGTATATCACATTCTAGAATTATATTTTAAAAAAACTATGACAGGCTGAATATAATTTATTTTAAAAAAAAGTTTACCCGTTAGGAGTCAAATTCATATTTGTTCGACCTTTTTTTGGCATTATTTTTTGTTCGTTAATAAAGATATTTTTCGTTAGATAATGAGTGACTTTTTTTCTTTATAGTTTTCAGTTGAAATTGAGTAAGCGTCGATAAAATGTGATCAACAAAGTGTATGCATTATACTTAGAGAATTGAAAGAAACAAAAACAACATTCACTTTTATATCTACTCAGAAATTAACTACTGACAGAATGAAAGAAAATAAAATCAACCATATTAATTATTTGGCAAACAACACTAAGATTTATATATGTTGATGACGTCATTATGCTTGATTCAATAGTGTTCATAATCTTCGACTACGACAAAATAATATCGTCATTGGTGATTACTAGCAGATCGTAGATTAACCTTTGAATACTGATTTTTCTTTTTGGTACAACTGACGAAGAGAGTAATGCATTCAAATGTAATATTAAACAAATAGAAAAGAAAAAAAAACACGAAGTCTCGGATTAAGTAGGTTTTTCTCTACTATGAGTAAAATAATATGAGAATGAAATCTATAGGTTTTATTCCGAGACTAGGACTCTATGCATACAAATGATTATTCATTGATATATTTGAAAAACTTCGATATGTCTGAACTTGTCTATAGGCTCGAGTATTTCCTATTAGAATTCGTCCAGGAACTTGTTCCAATATCACTATTCTTGTTCGAAGTACAACTCGACGAGCTCCATCGAATAATATAATTAGATTTCCTATAGCTCAAAACTGCTTCCTGAAAAGCCGATTTAACTTGTTTTTTTTTAACACGGAGAGTCAGTATACTACGGCATATTTGCTTATGGGATTCGTTTAGGATATATTTCTCGATGAGTATACACTCTATGTCTGCTATTGACGAATGATTTTCCCAAAATATATCTCTCAAACTGTCAAATGTTTATCAACTGTCATTCATCAAGCCTCTTTTTTTTATTTCGCTGCCTAAGAAGAATCGATGCCTGATATGAGACTTGTCAGTACGAAGAATTTACATTTATATATAGGAAAGAGAGCATTTAAAGAAAATAATAGAATTCATAAAAGTGAGAGAGTGAGCATAAGGGGGGGGGATCAAGAAGTAAGACGAGGACGGGTTAAACACCATGAAAGGAGTGAAGAAACAGGCGGGGGTCAAGATACGTTAGTGATATATACACAGGTTAAAACAAGCATTTTTCGATAACTGTTACATGATTGTTGAATCGTTTAGCCCTACGAAGAGT
Source organism: Rotaria sordida (assembly GCA_905250125.1). Lineage (NCBI taxonomy): Eukaryota > Metazoa > Rotifera > Eurotatoria > Philodinida > Philodinidae > Rotaria > Rotaria sordida. The sequence continues at coordinate 2,695 of CAJNOL010002608.1, read as the reverse complement.
CTGAACTTTCTGAATTTCCCCTAGTCATTCATTTCTATGTAAGTTACGGATAAGTTGCTCTGCAAGCAATTCTTCATCTTTTGATTCAGCAAATCCTATAAAATATTTATTCCAATGTCCCGTATATCTATTAACTAATAAGAATTCGTTGAATATGAACTCGAAGAACTCATCTAGCTAGTGCTGACAATGTAAAGTCCGTTTTACACAAGTAGAATAGAAATGCGCTAATTGTCTACGTTGGCATTCAGAGAAAAGGAGGAAAATAGGGAAAAGCCAGGTGAATATGGAGAGAATATATCAGGAGAACAACATCCTATGAAGCTCAGAAGATGTGATTCTATAAATGCGACAGAAGTTTATCATGCCAACTCTTTGGCAAATTTTTAGTAAGGATTTATTGATCATTATTGACCTGGTCAGTTTTGGACTAATCCAATAGGTGAGGTATTTATAGTATGTACACCATTTTTACCACATCTCAGGTTGAATTTAGGCCTTTCATTCACTCTCCATGCTCTGTCAGACCAGAATACCTCGATTTTTTCCTAATTAATTAGTTGAACCGAAAGTAATGAAAGATTATCAAAGAAAAGCTTAAGTCTCCTCTCAAGATTCAGACATTGTTCAGAATATTTAGCTCCAATCCGGCTGGCATCAAGTCTCTTGAGTTAATTTGAATTCTAATGCGTAGGTGCCTTTTTTTTGTTATCCTGTGCAGTCATTTGTATCAGAGATACCATATGGTAACTATGTTACAGACAGACATACATAGATGAATTCTCGTTTCTAGACTTTATCCTTTCGATCTCCGGAAAAATACGTTTTAGTTTAGTTGAGTCTTCTTTTTTCTGGAAATGAGGATAAAATATATTGAATTAATGTTTCGTTTGTTCTTCAAATAAGTTTTTTCATTCTTTAACAAATAAGAGTTTGATGATTTCTCTTCAATGTATAAATTGATTTGTCTAGTTAAATTAAATATTTACAAATTGAATCAAATAAACTAATGATTTCGCTGTTGATTTTTTTCAAAACTATTATATATTCGTATACATAAAAGAAAAGCATGCTTATGTAAGAGTAAAAAAAAAAAAGATGGAAGAACGTAAAAAGACAAAATTGACACCATAGAATGTTATAATGATAAAACTCTGATAACTAGGAAAATGTTTTTTCAAGAATAAAAATCGATACGAAACAAAAGCAAATGTTCACTGTTAATCGAAATAAATAAAGACAATAAATAATTATTGATAGACACACTAAACAAAAAAAAACGAATAATAATAAATCTAAAAAAATACTTTTTGTTGTTACTTGAAGATTGCTATTTGATGTTCTAATTGGTGAATGATTTATTGATGAAAAATTTTCATATAAATCATTTCTAGCTAATCATTTTTCTAAACGTTCAAAATAAATTTTAACAATTCGTTTTATTAAATTTAAACGATCAAACATTAATTTTAAATCATTTATTATACGTAATTGATCACCAGATAAAAGAGATTTTAAACGATAATTTATATTAATTAAACGTTGATGAAGTATTTCAAGATCATCATGAATAGAAATAAAACGATGAAGTTTTCTACGATAAATACTTATATTTATTTCTCTTTGATCAACAGGTTCTAATCAATGACTTAATGATTCAAGATGATCTAATTGTAAATTGATATCTAACATAGCATGTTTTATATCTTCTGCTTGAATAAGATTTGTCTATTTAAAAAAAAAAAAAGAAAATATATTATTCGAAACAAAAAAAATATTTCAAATATCTACTTTGATTTCTCGATGTTTACGGTTTTTTCTAGGAAATAAAAATTGAAAATTTTCTTTAATTGATTGAAGACGATGATCAATCAATAACCATTCATTTGTATCATCACTAAATTGATCATCTAGATCCATTGTTGATTTTAAAAGTGTTTGAAATTCATCTAAAATATATTCAAATAATATCTAACAAAAAAACAAAAGAATTTATTTGTTTTTATATGAAACCTAATCGTTGAACTTGATCACGATGTGCATCTGCTTTTGAATAAACAGTTCGAGGTACTAAAAAAAACGTTGTTAACTTAATCGTGATGAAATTAAAATGTGAAACACAACAAAAAAGAAAAGAATAGTGTTATTTTATTTACATAAATCATCTAGAGTTGTAAATCGTTCAGCTGCTTATTCAAGATCTTCTAATTGTCGTTTAAAATATTTCCATTTTAGGCGATTTTCTTTTAAATGTTCATCTTTATCATGAGCTAATCTTTGTAAACGATTCGATTTGTCCATAATATCTATTTAAAAATTTATTAAATTAAAATCAATTGATTTTTATATCATTCTTACCAACAACAACTGGATCATTATTAAGATAATCAACTAATAAATGACCTAATTCTTGTTCAATTTTTTGAATTATTTCACATAATGATTCAATCTTTCGACGTGTTGTTGTTAATATTCGAGTCTAAATAGAATTATTTAGAATTTTCATTTTATTTTATTTAAAACGAAAAAAAAGAAGATTCTTTTACATAAGTAAATTCAATAGGTAAATATTCAACATGAACACTAATTCGTGTTTCAGAACGAAATGTTTCTTCTTTGGCAAGAAAATCACCATTAATTTGAACGAGAATATCTTCAAAATCAGATAAAAGTTCCTGAGCACGTTGATATTGAT
>CAJNOL010002607.1:0-35187 GCA_905250125.1 Rotaria sordida | reverse complement strand
CTTTCAAAATTATATTGCTTCTGCCATTTGACTCTTTTCTTATTCGTCTTCGGCTATATTTTATTTTGACAATTTTATAATGCTTTATTAGTTTTTTTTTCTTTTCATTGAAAAATAACATCGAGATATAGATGTTAATTATTTTAGTGAATTAATCGAGAAATTCAATCAAATATTTAGAAAATCTTACATAGTCGCGCAATAAAACGATGCTGCTGTTATTTTTTTTTCTGCTTGAAAAAAATTATTTTTCGATTTGTAAATAAAATATATTCTTCGATTATTGAACTGTATCATAAAACAAAATCATTTGATAGATTTATAATTATGTAATAAAATTTAATGAAAAAGTCATTTTAATATAAAAGATTCAAACAGTTGCATACTTTTTTTTTCAAGAAAATGTCATGTTAAGATATAAATATTGAATTTATGTTATTCAATTGTAATTAAAGATATCTGGTGTCGATGCATATGTATTCAATTTGAATGACAATGTCAACCAACAAAATAAATTACCATTAAATAATAGAGGTGTGACAGCTAATAGTTCTATGAACTTGGAGCAAAAGGTTAGACCTACTACTGAAAAGTTGGTTTTTTTTTTAAACAAAGATTAGATCAATTCTTTTCACATGACCTATTGTCCGTTTCAAAATAAAAGGCAGATTATCATTTTCTGAATAACTTTCGCTGTGTACAAGATATAGACCTGCGGTTTACCATTCGAAGGAGCGATGTTCGGGTCATCGATCGATATAGAACTCATTAGGACGAAAGATGTTTTTTTTTAATAGGTGCTTTTGAGTCAACATTTTTTTCTTTGGGTATTTTCATCAATTTTCACAATAGTCTCAACTCAAATTATGTCAAAATGTAGCTCAAACCATCCTTTTTCTTTCGCTATAAAATTATTACATATTTCATTATCTCTTAATATCTTATTCTAAGCGGATTTTAACAACCAATGTTAATTTTATAGTGAAAAAAAAGGGTGATTTGAGCTGCATTTTGACAGAATTTGAGTTAAGATTATTGTAAAAATACGCAAAGGAAAAAGTGTTGATTTAATAGGACCTATTAAAAAAAAACATCTTTCGTCCTAATGAGTTCCATATCGATCAAGGACCCGAACAGCGCTCTTTAGAATGGTGAAAACCGCAGGTCTATATCTTGTACGCAGCGCAAAATTATTTACAAAATGACAACCTGCCTTTTATTTTGAAACGAACAATAGTAGAAGAGAGCAGGAACGAGTGATGGTATAGTATTTGGTCGTGTGAAGAAAAAACGTTGCCTAACATAAATATGTTGTTATGTTACGTATAAGTAATATATAAATAAGTAAATAGACCAGAAGAGACCACGTATCATTTTATGCTGCGTGAGAAGGTGCTATCATCCATTAAAGTATGTGTTAGAAATACTGTCATGAGGTTGAAAATATAGACATCTAGATGCTTACGTAGGAGCAAGAGTAAGCGAGGATTACATAGTGAAATACATATTTTCTGTTCATTTGTATAGTTGAAACATAGGATAGGAGTCATTGAACATTCCTGACAATCGAGTAGAACGTATGAAATCAATAAAAAGAAAAACAGATTTGGTTAACTATGTTAAAGGCAACAAAAAAAATGAATCGATAACGGGCTGTTCCGCTTCCAATCTTGTAACAAAATTTGTCTAGATTATTCTACGGACGATATTAAGGCAAAGTTCTTGACATATCAGTGACAAAAATCTCAAATCTTTCTTAATAGATGCAAGACATATTGTCAGTTATACGAAATAAAACTTTCACAGATTGAAGTTATTTGTTTCTTTTTTTTTTCATTTAAGAGAATTTAATGTTATTGATAGAAGGTTAGGTCATTCTTGGAGAAAGAGATCCAAGTACTTTCGAAAATATTTTGTAAGAACTATGTCAAAATAAATTTTCTCTACAAGTTATTTTAGAAAAAAACTAAGGTGAACGAAACAAAAGGAAATTGTTTTTAAATTTCTAAACTTTTGTAAGAACGAACAAGTAGATCAAAGAATATAAAAACCCTATCTGCCTATATTTAATCATCAAAAAAAAACTGTTTCTTCTACAAGAAAAAAAAATGAAGACAATAGATTTTTTTATAGAAAAAACAAAAAAAGAACAATAATCATCTTTCAACGATATTCACCATGTTCGGAATAAAAAGTAAAAAGTTTTTCTAAAGTTTGCATTTCTTCTAGTTTATATTTGGCCAAACTATTCAAGTTAAGATCTTTCAATAAATCCAAAAAATTTGGTTTCATGTGAGATCTTTTGCATTGATTAATATAATGATCTATTATTTCATGTTGATCTACACTGCGTGCTTGTCTACAAACAATAATTTTAACAAGTTCTTTATAATTAAAAATGCCAGTAACTTGAGCAATTTTCTGATAAATAAGAACAATATCATTATATGTATCTTCTGAAATACGTGCAGCACGATAATTACCATCAAGTAATGCAACTAATAATTCTTCATCCAATGGATCAACTCGTATTCTTGCTAACCGAAAATGTTCTAATAATTCATTTTTTAGTGGTGTTGAAATTGCATAAGCTAATTTTTTGAAATTTGCTTCATATGTGATTTCTTGTAAATCACGTACTGCTTCTTTTAAACTATTTGTTTCAGTTTCATTATTATTTAATCTTTCCCGCATAATACAATTAGTTATTACAAAACTTTCAATTGTTTTTCGTAAATCAAATATTAATGATTCCAATTTTTTAAATGTACTGTAATCAATTGCAGGAGAATTGTTATCATTATTCGATACCAGTAAATCTAATAATTTGTTATGTACTTCATCAAAATCACGTACTGATTGTATATGAAGTTGGTTGATAAGATCATATTTTCGAAGAATAAATAAAAATTTTTCCCATCGTTCATCATTGTTTATTTGTGAATCATTTAATAAAGTTTCTAATTCACTTAGAAACATTAATTTATCAGACATGATAATAAATATAAATAATCTAAAAAAATACGTTGAAAATAGTTAACAATATTTCACATCCTATATCCTAATTTGTTCAAACATGTTTTATCTTTTGATTTATTATTTTTATCAGGAAAAACTGTTTTATCTATAGAAATAAAACAACTGTATCAGAGTAGGCAGCATTTTTTTTTTCACTCTAAAAAATCAGGACTCATGAAGTGTATAGACAAGACGATTCATCTGCTTATATAAGACATTTTAAGTTAATTTTGATTGGTTGATATATCACTAATTTAGACGCTTCAAGTCTCAACGGATAATCGATTTTAGATACTCGAGCGTCTTACTCGCTTCTGGTTGAATGTTCTGTACTAGTAAGAGAAGTGCCTAACATCTATCTTCCTTAGACACTTCAAGTGATCAACGAGCTACTAATTCTAGAAATGATTACATTTCGATATGAATAGTATGCAATAAAAAAATATTTTTGATAAAATAATTTTATATTTTTTCCAAATTTAACTTAACATCTTATCGAAAAATATTGTAAAAATTTTTAAATTCTCTTCAACACATGTTAAGTTAGATTTGAAAAATTGATGAGAAAAAAAATATAATTATTTTATCAAAAATATTTCTTATTGCGCACTATTCATATCAAAATGCAATCATTTCTAGAATTAGCAGCTCGTTGATCAGTCGAAGCATTGAGGAGGAAAGTATCAAAGTTGTTTAAAAAGTTAAGGGCGCATAGATGTTGTTTGGAATATTAATATAATCTAGAAAAAAATCAATAAATGTAACATAGTAACATAAGGTGAAAATCTGAAATAAAATAAGTAATATATATGTATAAATGTTTATTTATTTATATTCAGAAACTGGATCTTTTCTTCACAATAGCTTTAAAAAAACGGAATACCTACAGTTACATATATAACACTTTTTTGATGAGCGAATATCTGATCCGCTATTGAAGAAAACAGCAAGTATATATACGTAGAAGAGACAATAGACAGACTGAATAAGAAGTCAAGAAGCTTCCTTCGTCTGTTTAGACAATGAACAATAGAAAGAATCAAGACAATAGTTCTTACTCAACGAAGGCGTCAGGCAGGAAGAGTAGTTATCATAGATAATCAATAATAATGAGAATCAATCGATTCTATTCGTTAAAAAAAATATTTATAACTGTTTATTTAATTCTGTTACAAACGAATTCCAAATTGAGTAATTTACAAATTCTTTTTCATTTTGATTGTCTGATTGATCAAAACATCAATTTTAGATTTGAGACCAACAAAAAAAACTCGATCATTCCAATGAAAACTAATAAATATTTTGAAAAAAACCGTTTGATAATCAATCATATAAACGATTATTTTTATTTGATGATAGATTGATTTAGTCGATAATCGACATTCGATCACTTCTACTACATATTGATATCGAATCAAACTCGATTCCTATTTACATTGTTTATCTAATAAAGTTAGCAAAAACTAACTAATAGATATATTACATATCTATTCCATTAAGTATGTCTATATTATTAAATTTTATATAGAATAATATCATTTTAAAATATCTTTCAAGATATTCACTCGACAATAAATGTCTCCATCTAAATCACTATTATTGAACATTTATTTTATTTCAAAGATCTTTTCAAATAGATTTTGTTTTATTTGTCTAATTCGATAAAAATTCATATTCATATTAAATTATATAAAAGTTAATCTTAAACAAAAAAGAAGTCATCTCAATAACATACAGATATTCAATTTATTTGAATAGAAATAAAATATGTTAATCATCGATTATATAATAACAAAAAAATTATATATTGTTTATCTGTACAATTATTAAAATTGTCTTCAGAAGAACAAAAATCGTTAACATTATGAGTGTGGGTTAAAAGAAGAACTGCACTCACAACCCACACCCACCCCACACTCGCACCCACACCCACATCCACACACTCACATCCACCCTGTTGGCTTCTATTATAGGTAATAGTATGACGTCAAGTTAAGTTGTAATATAAATAGAAAACTATGTGATCGATTTTTGCTGAGGATGGTGATGGTGGGGGCCGCACTATGACCATCCTGCAGTTCTTTATCCACAGCACATTCACATGAGTCTCTGAATTCAATTTGAAACTTATAAAAATATAATCATTCGGACGTCCTCAAATTAAACTTTTCACTATTAAAAATTCAAATTAGTCGAAATTCAAAGAAACCAATGAAGTTTTTTGGTATAAATTTCACTCAATCAGACAAATCTTGATTTCGTACATCATCTCGCAAAAAATCAATAAAATCAAAAAAATCTGATTTGAGCTGTTTTTACCCTTCATTGATGCTTTTAAACAAAAGAATTTAAAAATTTTCTAATTTTTTTGATTAAATTGATTAAACTGATTTTTTTTTATTTAAAATTGATTAAAATCAGCTGTTTCTCCCTCGATTAATGGTCGAAGATATAAAAACAAAATAATTGAATAGTAGCTGTTTCAGAATGCTGACAAAGCTAAACGCGCAAAAACCTATGAAAATGTGTTCATTGTTGTTAATGAAAAACGAGTTATCCCATGAAGTTAATAAATAGACACTCAGGAGTTAATCTCAACGACGACAAGTCTGTTCTCTTATTCAATAAAATACTCTTTAATTCTTCTCATTAACCTATGTTAGAAGCAGACTGTTTTCTTTCAATTAATAAACAATGCAAAAGTCTTTGGAAAAATATTGAGTTGCATAGCTCAGTCACTTTAGAAGATAGGTAGCTAATTTTATTTTTGGAAAGACCACGACAAGTACTAGAAAAAAAACCTGTATTTAAAGAACTGAATATAGTTCGTCTCGTCACATAGCTTGAAGCTTCTTTTTTACTTCCCAATTGTTTTCATATATTTTTCGTTCAAGCTAACTCCATAAAATTTCCATCGGACCAGCTTGAAATACGTTTAGTAGATTGTCAGTACGAGAAATAAATGGTATGTGTTATTCGTTTAAACGTTCTTGAACAATATTTGAATAATGTGCTCTTGCTAAATCGAACCAGAACAGATAATTTCCATTCCAATTATATTTATCAATAAAAAGCAACGGATTTTTATTAATTCATTGTTTTAATTCGTTGCGAGTTTTAAGATCAACATGTCATGTGACGAATTATCCTAGTACTCCTGGTCTAATCTTATGACGAAATAGTATATACATATTACCAACTTGCTAAACTTTCTTGAGCAAGCATGATCTGTTCTCAATTGAATATTATACAATGTAAGTCTTATGATGTTGTTTTAAATAAAAGAAAAGGAGAAAAAACGATTCTATGTAATAATTATATAAAAATCAATGATTCAGCCCGTTTGTGAGAAGTTTAATTTCACGCAAAAAGTATTGAATTATATGAAAAGATTCTTTCAATTATAATAATGTTAATAGAACTCTTATTATTTATGAATGGTCAATTAATAATGATTTAACTCTAAAATAATTCATGTTACATTAAATTTCAAAGTTTTTTCATAAATTAAATTCAATCAATACTATCTTTTAATATTTTTTTAATCATACATTGGTTTATTTTATTGATTTAATAAATAATATAATTTTCTCGATTGAGAAAAAAAAATTAATTAATTAATTAATTACCATCGTGGATGATGGTATAAATAAACATAATTTAAATTACTATATTGAAGTTCACATCGTCGACCACGCTGGTTGCGTCCACAGAAACAATATGGTTGACCATATGCATTAACACATCGACCACCATTATAACACCTAAAAACAAAGATTTATGTCTTAAGAATTTCTTTTTTTTCTTTTTGTAAATACTCTCACCAACTAGAATTACACGTTGGACGACATGGATAACCACAGTTTGGTCCATAAGAACCTGATGGACAAATACAAACTGCTTGAAGAGTTAATGGATTGACAGCACAGGTGCCGCCATTTCTGCATGGATTATTTGTCAAACATGGATTATTCGGTAATGGATTTGTTGGACAATCAGGATTTCCAATAACATTATTTGGACAAAGACATATATAAACTGATGGATTTTGATTTGTTGGTACACATGTAGCACCAGCAGGACATACAGCATTGGCACATTGATTTGGAATTACAACTGGCGATTGAGTAGTTGGAATTACACCACCATTACATTCTACTGCACTTGGTTTTGTGGTCATGTCCGAACAAAGACATGAAAAAATATTACCTGTTTGAACACATGGATATGGATTACATGTAGCTATTGCTGTTGATGTACATAGATTGTCTTGTGCATAACTTGTAGACAATTGTAAAAATAACATAACAATGAAAATAATCATACTTTTAAGAATTGCCATGATAATAATCTTTGACGTACTGTTAGAATCAATACTATTTTGAATTGAAATAATGCCGATTGCATAGTGATTTTATAGTGAATAAAAAATTAAGAGTTAGACAAACATTTACTATCGATTTTGTATATTATCCTTAATCAAGGCAAAAAATACAGATCATGATATTGACATATTGTTACACGATATGATTGTCCTTGTGTCATATCAATGGAAGAAAAATGATTGCGATTAGATTAATATAAAAAAAACGTTCTATTGTGAATGTATTAAAATAGAACATAGAAATTTGATCAGTGTCTATTTTAAAACTAATATTCATGATCAGGACGAATGTACTATTATCATCAAAAAGAGTCATACAGAAATGGTGAATGTAATTTCTGCAGTACAAATTTTCCTTAATAAATACAAATTACTTTCTATTCATTCAATGACTTGTCATTCAAAGAAAAAAAAAAAAAGAAATATTATTATTTTATTAAATTAGTTTTAAATACAGAATCAAAGCTAAACATCGAACCGGATGGTCTTGTCGTTCAGCAGGACAAGCCATGACTGGAGCATATCGGTAAACCTGAATTTGGTCGAAAGGGTTTTTTGACGAAGAAAAAAAAAACGTAAAATAACATGGATTTTTTTTTCATAAATTATATAGGATAAACCAGTAAAAAGATCTGATGCATTAATAAAATTATTATCGTAATGGGTGGGGCAAAAGTTTTGCATTAATTTTGTTTTTGATATGACTCTACAACGCAATGTCGTGAAGACTTGATTTTTTTTTGTTAGAAAGAGCAAAGTGTCTAGTGCAAGAATATATAAAAGAGTTTGATTGGAAATGTTTTTCCAAAAACTACAACAATCTTAGAACAGAAGGCGTTGGAAAACTCTTCCGCAACTTTTTTGAACTTAGAAAAAAATTCCTATAATTAGACAGGTTATCTTTTTATTCATCTAATCTGGATTTTATAATATAAGGATAGAGCACTATTGCGTTACAAAAAAAAGAAATTTTCTACATGTTTTATAACGGTTGAAATGAACGCTTTTATGATATCGTCTGTGTCATCGAGTTTTCATCATTGTTGGTAGCAATCGAAAAAATAAACTCTATTTCGCAGGAGAGATTGCTAGGAGCTATATATTTTATAAAAGAAAGTCTATTGAGTCCTCTACCAAATGATATCATTTGGAATAGGACGCAACTTCTCTATGAGATATTCAAAAAAAAACTTATTTTCACACTGCAAAACCAAATTCGAACAATTAATTTGTTTTTATCAACGTGTCTTTTGTTCATTCTCTTGTATGTTATACCAATTATTTTAATACCAAATGAAAAGCTCCGTTGTAATGAACGACTGTATATATATGGTGCTCGAAAGTGTCGAAAGTGGCTAATGAAAAAGGCTCAAAAAAATATTTTTAGATTAAAAAAATGTGACTAAAGTTGCGGAAGAGTTTTTCGGAGCATTGTGTTCTAAAACTATTGTGGCATTTGAAAAGCATTACAAATCAAATTCTTTTATATATTTTTGCATTAGACACTTTGCTCTTTCTAACAAAAAAAAAATCAAGTCTGTACGACATTGCGTTGCAGAGTTATATCAAAAACAAAATTAATGCAAAACTTTTGCCCCACCCGTTAGTATTAATCATTGAATAATTGACGATGTATATATGCGTCATGAAGTTAGTCATCGTTTGAAACTAATGCAATCATTTATAATGTACATTTATTAAACGCATTTAAATAAATACCAATGTCAAGCAACAGGAGTTTTATTGGAACGATTTCGTTAGACAAGATTGTTCATTCTATTATGATAACTTTTAAAAAGAAAGAAAATAACTATCACTCATCTATTTTTTTCGAAATATGTTAATAATTCTTGAATTTTATAACCAAGTAATAATTGCTCAATATCAACTCATATTTTATTGAATTCACTTGCTTACATGCCATTATTATATCATAAACGATTTCATCGTTTTGTAAAAGTTAATATTAATTGAAAAAATAAAATAAAATAAAAAACAATTCTTTTCATCATGTAAATTCATAAAAAGCAAACACATTTTATCAAAGGTCGAAAACTTTATTTCGAATGTAAACTATCACAATCAATGAAGCACTGAATAAGTTCGAAATATTGACTTATTATTAATGCTTCATTCGTTAATCTACTTCGGGAAATAAAATTTGAATTATAAGAAAAAAAAAACACCATATGTCAATCGATTGCAAAATTTTAATAATCAAATTTGATTTAACGAGTTGACAAAAGATACGAAATGTTTGAAAAGAAAAATAAATCAATGGATGTCATGTTTTTTATTTCTATTTATAATTGCTATAAATTATATTGACAAATCTTTTAAATTACTTCATAGGTAAATTTTTATGCGCAATTGTACCAATGTGTTTCGTCATGCAAACATATCAGTTGATTAACCCGGTGTCTTGTTTTTCTCTTTCTCTTATCGAACGAGGACTGGATATTATTTGACCCACTTTTTCTTTTTTGTTTGGAAAGAAACAAGAGGAAACAAAACAAAACAAAATAAATGATGTTTTTTTGCGATAAACATATTGACTATGTTTTATATTGAAGTTTTCTTTCTTATTTACGACATGAATGAATGATAAATTAATTTGATGTTATCTTACGAACAAACTGTAGACGTATCTTCTTAATTGACATTTTAGTTAATAAATAATCGTATTTGAATACATATCATGTTTGTTACTTCAAGAAAAAAAAAAAGAAACAATTCGATGGCAGGTGGATTGTTTCATAGAAGTAATAAAAAATAATCAATAGTGCAAGATAATCATTGAATGTACTTGTCTTTTATTTCGTAAGCAAAGGTCAAGAGAGCGTTCTAGGTCTCTTCATTGGGTGTATATGTTATGTATATCAACTCATAATAATGTCGATAATTGTCATTTATCTTTTTAAGTACTATTTGAAATTTAGACAGTACCAAAAAAAAAAAAGAAAAACATTTTTTAGTCAAAAGAAACAAGTGGAAATATTTTTAGAACAAGAGATTGAATTAAATTGTCAAATCTTAACATACTCGAGTACTAATCTTGAAATTTATTACTTCGTCTTCTGTCGTAAATTAATGAGACTATTGACTATAAAATTTACGATGCAAACTTTGTCATATTTTTAAAACCCTCAAAATAACCAAGACTCTTTCTTTTTTAGATTTTATCATGTAAGATAAATTCATATCAAGATTGTCCTTGAAAATAAATCTACCCTTTTAACCCTTGAGAAAGATAAATTGCTTTCGATGCAATATAATATATTGTTTATGTTATCGAATATAAATATAAGATAAGGTCAATATCTTATTTTGTAATTATATTCTAATATACATTTTATTATAGTACTTAAAGCAGGTCAACGCCTTCTTATACTTGATGATGTTGTTGTTTTTTTCATTTATTCATTCAACTGTAACAATAAAAACATTGCATTTGAATTTCGAAAATATGATTAAATCATGTCAATAAAAAATTCAAAATCAAAATTTTTTTTTATTTTCTTTATTTTTTATTTTCTTTAAATGTTAACTTATACTAAATAATAATAATAATAATAATAATAATAGTAATAATAATCCCATTTACTTATCTGTCTCGCTATAATAAATTCTTTTCTCTTATCCAAGACATTTCGCATGTTATACATGAAATAACTCGAACAGTCTACGTACAAGAAAAAAAAAGAAGAAGAAGAATAGGTATGAAGAGCACAAAAACAAAAAAAAAGAAAATGAATACAAATGAAAGGTATGTCGCACATGGCCTTTGGTCATCATTACGCACAACACATGTCTATCTGTTTGAATTTCATCCCAGACATACGAGAACAAAAACAAAAAAACATCAATACAAGGTTTATAACAAAAAAAAAAGAAGAAGAAGAAGATCGAAAGAGACCGGTATAGGTGAAAACAAAAAAAAAGAAAGAAAGAAAGAAATGAGTATATATTCACAAATTTATGAATGTGTGATGCTTCGCAATAATCATAGTTATATACATTATGAAAAATATCATATCATCGCTGCCTAACTAGATTTTAATGCTTCAAGCAGGAACATGAAAATGGCACAATAATAGCAACGATGTTAAATATATATATATACACAATGGAAAATGGAACAAGACGACTAATAACAAACATTTATATATATATTAAATGTCGGAGTGCGCATTACAGAATGAATGAGAGACACATAGAAGAAAATGATTTGAATTCGAGACTTAACGGCTCAAATTAATGTAGGTTCACCTCTTTAATCAAGTGTACAACCCAGCCTTTAACTGCGTTAAACGCATCACGACAACCCTGATGTTTACAAGAGAGGGAAGGGAGGGAAGGCAAAACAAAACATATGAAGAATAACAATACTGAAAAATCAGATCGAAATAATATGCGTAGAACGGATAACGAGGGAAAAAAAAAGAAATATATAGAACTCATCACTGGGTAAGATAAATAATCTATCCTACTCAAGGTGTATACATATAATAAAGAATATTTTCTTCTTAATATATGTGTTTATAGGGGGGGGGAGAAGAAAAAAAAAGTATATAAAAGTAAAACAAATAAACAAAAGACATATTGACAAAGATTTTTTTTTTTTTTTCTTTTATCTATGACTACCAAACCCGTTCAGGATGTACAACACGATGTTCACTACCGTTGTTTGCCGTACGGCGACAATCAGCTGATGAACTTCGAATTTGTTGTTGAGGTTGTTGATGTATAGGATGCATAATAAATGAAGGTACAGGACCATAAACAAAATTTGTTGGTAAAGGACTATGATTTGGATAGAAAAATGCTGGCGATGGATACCAATGAACAGGATAAAGAAGAGTTTGTTGATTGTAAAAAACAAGATCTGGATCTGTATGAGCTCGATGTTGCATTGGTAAATTAATAGGTGGTGATGGAAGCACAAAAATAGATAATGGAGTTGGTGGAGTTGAAATAATTGGTGATGGTGTAAGTGCTATTATTTCTGGTTGTGTGGATGTTTGAGTTGAATGATCTGTTGGAGGCAAATAAAATTGTGGTGGTGGTGGTGGTGGTGGCGATGGTTGTGACGGTTGTGTTAATGTTGTTGGACGACGAATAACTGTTTTATAGCTACAGGCCAAAAAATCATCTTCATCACCTGATGTCATTGTAGCACTAAAAGAAAAACAAAATACTAGTTCTTTTATCATGTCTTTCATTTCTATTCTCTTTTATCACGTTAAAAGTAATTTTATATGCACTGATAATTCTATAGAAAACGAGAACAACGAAATTTGTTTTTCTTAAAACTATGTATATAGATTTTTTTTATGTACTCAAAAACCCAAAAAGATGATGAATATGTACAGACTAAAATTAGATTTTTTTCTATTGAATATTGATTAGTTAAGTAAATTTACCTTGATAGTCTTCGTCTTAAAGTATCAAAATTTTGATTATCATCCTCATTATTATGATTATTGGTTTGTATTTTATTTTGTTGTCGTTTTTTCTTTCTTATACGTCGTTTTAATATTCGTGTAACACTTGAATCTGATTCATTAAAATCACCATCATCATCATCATCATCATCACTATTATTATTATTCTTATTAATATTCTTATTTTCTTGATAATTATGATCAAATGATGATCTTCGACTTCGTTGATCTATACTATCCATACTACGTGAACGACGATGCATCATACGTTCACGTTCATTAATCATTTTTGTTATACTTAATGCATCTTTTGTAAAAGATTCTAAATGACGAATACTATTATGACTAAAACAAAGAATTATTATTATTATTTAAAATTTCTATTTTTTATAATATTTTTTACCGTTGTAAAAGTGTTGGTGTATTTAATGGTTGTTCATTTAATTCATGATTATTTTTAATCCATGAATGTTGAAGAACTTCAGCAGCTGTTAAACGAAATGATGCATCACGAACTAATAAATGTTTTATTAAATCTTTTGCATCATTTGATATATATCGCCAATCTTTATCAGGAAAATCAAATTCACCATTTTGAATACGTTCAAATAATAAACTTTGACATTGTTCACATTCTTCACCTTTTGTCCAACCACATGTATGTCCACATGTACCATAAAATGGTGGATAACCTGATAACATTATATATATAATAACACCAAGTGACCATAAATCACAACGTTTATCATAGATTTGTAATGAACCTTCAAGACTTGTCCATGCATCAACAACTTCTGGCGCCATAAATTCAACTGAACCAACCTAAGAAAAAAACAAAACAAAAGTTTTATTTTATTTTTTTGAAAAAATATTTTTTTTTTTACAGGTGTTGATAATTCAGGTGTTGTTATTGGTGTTGTTTTATTACTATTAAGACGAATAGCTGAGCCCAAATCAAAATCACATAATTTTATTGGTACTAAAGAATCGGCACGTTCAACTAAGATATTTTCCGGTTTTAAATCTCTAAAAGAAAATATTTTGTAAATATAAAAAAAACAATTTTTTTATTTCTATATACAAACCTATGAGACATGCCTTTCGAATGAAGAAAATTCAAACCATTAGCAATATCACGTACGATTAAACTAGCTTCACGTTCTGTTAAACGGCCACGTTTCATTATATGATTGAGTAATGGCCCTAATAAAATACAATTTTTATTTTTTTTTATCTTTTTTAGTTTATATTCTTAAAATAAGAAACTTACCACCTGCCATTTTTTGAAAGACAAGATAAAAATAATCATCATCCTCAAGAAAATCAATTATGCTTAGAATATTTTCACAACCACGACAATGATAATATATATCAATTTCTTTAAATACACGTGTTCGATTTGGATGACGAGCTTTACTGATTATCTAAATAAGACCAAAACAAAAAAAAAATAAATAAAACTTTTGTCTTTTTGAAAGATTATTCCCCTTCTTTATCATTTCTTCAAATATTGTTGTTCAAATTATCAACATTATCTTTTTCTTTCTTTCTTTCTTTCTCATTCTATGTTACTATAGATTTATATCTCGGGGTCGCTCGTCGTTCTCTTTTCCGTTCTGTGTCATTCTGTTAACATGCACATTCCATTCGTCATATATATAAAAACAAAGGGGTCAAAAAAAAAAAAAAATTATATAGAAAGGAAATAATCAACATACTTTTACGGCATATTCTTGTTTTGTTACTCGATCGCGACACGTTTTGACAACTCTAAGAAAATATAAAAAAAAATAAAAATCTTTGTTTTATTTTGTTTTGTTTTTTTACCCGTGTGCACCGGTTCCAAGTAATTCTTCAGTTAATTTATATTTATCATTAAATGATACATCTGAATATGAATTAGCTGTTCGACGTTTTTTCTTTTTTTGTTGTCGTTTTTGCACGCTATTTATCGGCGAACTTTCTGATTTACATCCAGAATTTGTTGAATCACGTAAAATAAGTTCTATTTATAATAAAAAAAGAATTCAAATAAAACATCTATTGTTTAATCTCTACCTGCTGGTTTTGATACATTTAATGATGTTGGTCGTTTTGTTTGTGTTCGTCCAATATTTTCAATGGTTGTATTTAACATTGTTGGTGTTGATGGACTACTATTCAATAAATCATCATATGAATGACCAGCAACTGCATTCAATTCTTCTTCACTCTAAATATATACATACAATCTAGTCTGATCCTTCAAAGTTCATATGGATCGAAGAGCTTAAATCTGATCATTGTGATTGTTTTATGACAGCTTACTAATCTTTCTTTTATTTTATTTTATTTTATTTTTTTTACGAGGTATCGAAATAGAAAAGGAGAAAAAAAAAACCAACTTACAAATGCGAATATGGGATCCATTGTTGATTGATTTTTGAAAATAATTTTGAATAACAAAATAAATCAATTAAATTTTCTTATCGAATAAATTTTAGTCCCATCAAATATTTATTAATTAATACACGACGATCTTGTTGTTGTTTTTTTTGTTTCTATGTTTTTTTTTTCTTTTGCTCTTCTGTTTCACTCACTCACAACACACACACACTTTTGTTAGTCGCCGTGCGCGCGCACGATAGAAATAAAAGCTAAATAGAACAGTGCGCTTGCCATTTATATAGTAGCGCTCGATCGTGGTGTGTACTCTCTTCTTTTTTTCCTCTTCTCGCATTCTTTTTTCTTTCTTTCTTTTTCTTTTTCTTTTTTTTTCTTTTCTCCTATATACCCGGGCAAAATGATGCCCGCGTCAATGATTTGCTGTAGTTCGATGTCATAAGACTTATATTCGCTGGAGTTTTGTCTATATATCATCTCGTGAAGTGCGTATGAGAAAAAAAAGAAAAAAAAAAGTGATAGATTAAAGGACATATATAAACACGTGCTCGCCCTATGGATATATCAGCCGATCAATAACAATCGGAAATAGCATAAATCACATGACAAAAACTATTCTAATAATGATAATCTATTATATAGTCTATATAAGATAGAAGAAAAGGGTAATTGGTTTGGTCGTTACTTGAGATATTTTGACAAAGTAAAGACAAACAAATGTAAGATGATGACTAAAGAAAAAAAAAAGCTGATTACTACTACGATATTTTCCGCATAAAAATAATGATGTTTAAAATAACAAACGAAGCCTTGAATAAGATTGGTTCTAGGAAAATTTTCAAGTGTTTATTTTATATTAATACAAAAAAAAAGAAAGAAGACAGAAACAAATAATATACTTCAAGTAAATTTTAAAAAATATATGAATTCAATTGATTTTGTCTTTTTTGTTTTTTTCTATCAAAATTTCTGTTTGTTAAGACAAATATCTCGTTCTATTCGGTCTTTATGACACGTATGGTGATGATGATGATGATGATGATCAGTACACATGACGTGGTATTAGTTACAATACAGGCAGACAACAGATGTTTTTTATTGTTTTTTTGAATAGTTATGACTTATTCTTTTTTATTGTTATCGTTAAAGATAGAGAATAAAAGAGAGAAAAGAGAAAATGAATAAGTAAGTGAACGCCCTCAAGCATAATGATCACTTTCTCATATATGTTAGGTGTGAAAAAAGGATTAACATAGTATCTATGTACAAAAAATCGATTCAATTAGAATGAAAGAAAATTTCTTGACATAGCATTACGAGGACAAACGCGATTAAAATCAAAATAAAGTGTAGGTGTACATTGTATATACGTGTCAGTTTACTGTACATATCTTCAATGACAGATAATGAATAAGCAAGAAAAAAAAAATCAGATAGAAGGAGAAAAATCTTTTGACATTCGTCGAAAAAATATATCAATATATATATTAATATTCACTAGCATAGTTAACAACGAGTAAAAGACAAAAAAAAAACCTACATAGGTTATTTAATTTCTGTTTTTAGAAAGTCAGCCTTGATAATAATGTGCGCGTCACATTGCATAAATGATATTTCATTAGTTAAATTCGATGCATGGAGCAAGGTGACAAAGAAAAAAGAAATGTAAAAGTATGACTATATATATATATATATAAATTAAATTTCCATATGTGTTGATTATTTTAAGATAACCTTTGAGAAGAAGAAAAATAAAATAGAAATACTTTTTTCATGACAAACAAAGAAATATGTTAAAATGACGATCATTATCAGCATAATTTCACAGTTGAGTTAGAAGAGGCAAACGCCTACACTTTTTTTTTAATGTATATTTACATATCCTTAAACAATTTCTTCTGCTTTTGTCACGCACGTCTAATTACCATTATTCTAAAAAAAAAAAGAACGAGATAATAGTGAAAAAGATTTCCTTGAGGCTCAATATTAAAAATAGTATCGCACATTAAAAAAAAAACAAATCAAGCGTATATAATACAAATCATTAAAAATTCAAATTTAGAAAATATTCAGAATTCTTTTCATTTTCTAGAATATAATTAATATTTTCCCTACAAAAATTATTTACATTAAAAATATGATAAACAAGCATTTCATCCTAATCTTTAGATTATCATAAGACTTTTCTATTTTTTTTTTTGGCTTAAGTAAGATCATGAATGTAATTAGTAGAAGAGAACAACACTTCAGCTTTCTGACGGACTTACTACAATATAATATGAATATATAGAAAAATCTTCATCCATATATTTTATTCACTTTAGTAACTTTTAAATGAAAACATCAATCAATAAAATTTCAATTATCCTTTAAAAACTGAGTTCTATATCATCAAATAAAAATTTCCTATATAAAACTTTTAAATAAGATTATTCTTTTTACTATTAAAAATTTCTTTATCGATTCAAAATTTAATTAATGTACTTTTATTTCTTTCGACTAATGCAAGTAAGATCGTTCATTATAGAATTACAAAACAAAGGAAGAAAAAAAAAACTAAAGTATGACGAAAACTATTATTTTCGTTTAATAAACATCCAAAAAAAAGAAAAAAAAAGAACAAGAAACAAACACACATAAAGAGATGAATGAATATGAACGTGAATAATGCTTAAATCGTCTACAAAACTAATCATTCTCTAACGATAAGTTTTGTCTTATGACGACGATATTATCATAAAAAAATAGCACAACGAAACAAAAAAAAAGAAAAAAAGAAGCATACAGCACCAAGAGAAAGAAAAAAAGAAGGAAAACAAAGCAATATTAAACAAATTCACACACGCATATTATTTGATTCATTATTATTTGATGTGTGCAAATTAATATATATATATATATATATACAAAGATAGGGACCGGTTAATAAAATACTTGAATAAAAAAAAAAAAAGAAAAATTCGTTCACTTAGCACGATTTGGAAGTGTTGAAGATTTTTGTTTTAATGTTAGTCCAGCATTATTACCAAATAAATTGGAAGTCGATGAACTCATACTTGTATTTTGCGAACGAAATGATGCAGTACTTGTTCTAAAATAAATATATAAAATAAATTCGAATATGTTTTCATTTAGAATTTGTTTTTTTTTTTTTGTCAAATCAATCATTTTGGTACAATGTCAAATATAAAAGCAAATAAATAACACGTACCGATCATAAGCAAAAAAAATTTTGTAAGCATCTTAAAAAATTTTACAAAATAGAAAACATACGTAAAAATGATTAATACCAATCCCCATCATCACTAGGTAAATTATTAGCTGGACTAAATATATACATGGATGAATAATTTTAATTTTTTTTTTTTTTTTTTTTTTGAATTAACGGCGAAAATAATATAAATAATAGATAAACTCACTAAGTTTTTGAAATTTTAGTAGGTAATGTTGCTGATTTGTGTAGACTTTTTGAAGATTTTTTAGTTTTTCTACTGAAAAAATATTAATAGATTATTATTTCTATTTATATTTTCAACTTCTGATATAAAATATTCTATTCAATAAGATTAAATTATCAAATCTCGTTCACCATGACCTACTATCAATACTATTCATGAGACAATTGATCAAGCTAGTACAAATGATAACTTTCGAGAAGATTTAGACTTTGTTTACTCCTGTTGATAAAGAATTGTTTATAATAACTATCGAGTTCATACCATTTATCGAGATTTTACATATATGTAAGCCGATGCATTGTTTGGCAGTGGCGACTACTAATCGTCGGGTTGGTATCGGCTTCGAAAATTTTCGACTCAATGGCCTCTAATCATCTGCGCAATGTGTAGAGTAAATTACTCACCGAATATTAAAAAAAAAACCGGAAGTATTTTGTATCTTTGGACTGACTATCCAATTAGAAAATTTCAAGATCTGAGCTCGAATCTCAAAAGTGGCCAATAAATTAGGTCCAATCGAGTCTAAACATTTTGAACTCGACAAGCTCTAGCGGCGGCTGAAAATTTTCAATGACCTTTTTTAAGTTTTAATTGATGGTAGAAAACTTATTAACAAGAACATCTCGAAAAAAAAACTAATTCTAGCCGTCGGTAATTTTCAAAAATCAAATCATTTATTTGTTTTTTTTTTGTCTAATACCTTAATGAATCCGTTTGAGAAAGTGGTGGACGTGGTACTTTTGTACTTAATTTAGTAATCCATTGTTTTTGTTCTTTTTCACTGCTACACATAACTAATAATTCTTTAACAGTTAATGTATCATAAACTAAAATTAAATAAAATATAAATTGTTTTTATTTTTGTTTTTTTTTTATAATCTGTACCTCGACATGGTTGAATAAATTCTCCATCATCATAATGTTGTTTATGACAACGAACACGACATCGTGTACATTGAAGACATTGTGGTGGTGAAATTAAATTATAACATGGATGATTACATACTTCACATTCTGTTCGCATACGATATGTAACAACAACAAAATTATGACCTTTATATTCAATTGATTCACCATTATGACGATCTTGTTCCTTTTACAAACAAAATAAGGATATTAATATGTATAATTTATATATTAAATATACTTGTGAATGAATAACTGATGATGAAAGTACATTTGGTATTGAATTACCTTGACTATCATAAATAATTTGGAATATTTTTGGAATTATACTTGGATCAACATGAAGTACATCACCTAGAAATAAAAAAATTAAAAATCAATATTTTGTTTTTCTTTAATGTTTATTTTACCTTGATTAACAGCACGAACATGATAAAGTTTACTAAACAAAAACAAAAATAAATAAGTATAAATAAATCATTAATTCAAAAATTTTTTCTAGGTGTATAAGAAGTCATTACACATATTTTTCTATTATTCATAATTGAACTTTTTCAAAAAACTAAATAGAAAGATCGATGAGTGTGATCTAATGTTTGTTTTATTTCCTAGGTAGTTCAGAAAATGATTCACAAACTGAAATGCAGCAGACTTTAATGATATTAGGAAATATTTAAACCCAAACCTAAGAGTGTTTTCATAATCATTTATATGCTTGAAGAATTACTTAACCACTCGATCCGGTTTGAGTAGTTTCCAAACTGAAGTTCAAATTTGCTACATGCCTAGACTCATTTGTTGTTAGTAATATGAAAGATAGTCTTTCGAGAATTATTTTTCCTTTTGATATAAACTCAAACAATAACACGATTTTCATACTAAAAACTTTATTAGAATACAGTCTAATTTTCGTAGATGTGATGTAAAAAGTGGGAAGAAGAAAAAGAACTAATCCACTTTAGCCACTTCTACATCAAGACCTATGAAATCTATTATGCATTTTCAAAGAAAAACAACTTCATCCAAAGGGTTTTGACTTACAAACAAAATAAATGTAGATTAATAGAGAAAGACTTCAAGTTTTATGACGTATCATCAAATCATCTTCGCCGTGACTACAGCTGAATATGGCGCACGCTATTGACAAATCTGCGGAATGTGATACCACATATTACCATTAGATAGAGAAAGCCGCCGTGGCGGAGCATCCTCTAGCTCCGCTATTGAGAGGACCTCGTTCTACCGTGACACTTATATTCGCTTTTAACTATAAATTAGCATCTATTTGACTGATATGAAAGAGTCCATAAATATAGATGTTATAGTCAGTCATTAGTTACTGATCCATTGATTAGCTGAGAGCACCAGACCTCGAAATGGGTCACCTTTTCTGTCGAACCATCCGGCCTGATGATTTTACCTTTTTCTGAGATTTGGCAGCTTCTCCACGCTATCTCTCTCTTGGTCATCACTTTTTATAAAATGGAATAGCTGTCTATTGAGAAAACAAATCTTTGTAAACGAAGTTTCTTTCGGGCTCGGACTGGGTCATAAAAAAATGGCTCGATTTCGAGACCTATGAAGAGATTATTATTCTCTTGCTTACTCAATATCAATTGAAACTGCAGGTTGTTGATCCTTTTCTGAATTGTATAATAATAAACGGTTTTTTTTCATAACGGCAAGTTGTTTTTTCCATCCATATTTTTGAATATTACTTTTCTTAGGAGTTTGTACCCAACTTTCTATATAATCTATACATGAAAAAGATCTTGTTTTGAAATTCTAAAAAACAAAATTAATATAACCTTTTGTATCATCATCAACTTCTTCAGCTATTGATGAAATATTATCAATTGATGTACGTGATTCAAGTTGTTGTGTAAATTTTTCAATTTCATCTCGTCGTATTTCTAATTCACGTTTTAATTTACTTATATCTTCTAATAATACAGCTACTTCTTCATCTTTTTCATGTTGTAATTTTGTATATTTCATACGTTCCTTTACAAAAAAAAAAAAAATTATTAAAATAAAATAAAACTTTTTTTTTTTTTTTGTTATTTATCATACCACTGCTAATGCTTGTTCAAGACGTCGTACGACATTACGTTCATTACGATCATGTCGACGACTACCACCCGTTGGTCGAGAATAGAATGGATTATGTTGCATTGGATTTGTAACAATTTCTTGTAATTTATTAACAGCCTAGAATAAAAATTGTCATGTTTTAAAGAATTCAAACAAAAACGAAAAGACATAATACGAACAGCTTCTTTCTTTGCACGTTCATCATCAGCTTTTTTACGTAATTCTGGTACTTGTCGTTCCAAATCATGTAATTCTAAAAGAAAAACATGACAAACTACTATCCATTTGAAAAAATAAAGAATGCCGGTAGTTGTTTTTTTTCGTTTGAATAACTTATGATAGAAACGATGAAGAGAGTTGGAGGATTAAAAATCTTCTAACTCTCTTCATTGTTTCTATCAAAAACAAAAAAAAACAACTATCGAATAATAATAAAACAGATCACAAACGGTCAAGGACATGTTTGAATTTATTAGTTGTTATGTCACGATCTTTAATGGCTTGTTCAAGATCATATTGACTTTTTTCATATTGATCACGAACCTAAAGCAGAAAATGGATAATATTATGATATGACTTATTTCTCAGATTGTTATGATCTATATCAAAATAGTTCAATGTGGTTCTTGCCTAAAGAACTGTTCCTATTATAGAACATAAATAACGTTATGTGAGAATTTCTCACAATAGAATTTCTTCAAGCATTAAATTTCTTTTCGATCGAGTCAATGAACTCATATTGTTCATGCAATGTTTGAAAGTGAAACTCGATTTTTCATGTGATCCGACCGGGAAACCACAGCTTTTTATTGAAAACAAAACTAGTAAAATTTCGATACCTCAAGAACAAAGGCACGGAAAATCAAACCATTGTACACTTTTCTATTACCCATCAAATGAGCATTACCTCGGTCGAGAAGCGACTTGACATCTGAAGAAAAAAATACATCTTTCAAAAACTTCGCTAGATAGCCGGCCTCGCAACGAGCCGCTCACTCAACGGAATATTTTGTCAGGTCGGGCCGGACTGGGCGGGCCTACACAATGTTCGAAGCGCTTTGGGCCAGGCCGGGCCATAAAAATGCGGCCCGATTTTGAGGCCTGCTAGGAAGCTCAAAGATCCGCGGAGGAGAACGGTTCAATAGGGAGCTGCAGATCTACGTTTTCATGGGCCTGGATTCGTAAAAAAATAAAACTTTGGGACAGGATTCGGAGTTGGAAGGACCCGTAGCTTCATACGGCTGAGTCTCTTGTTTACAATCAAATTGGAGAAATTCCGGAAGTTTGATAACTAAGAATAATTTAATCTGTATGTTATAGGAATATAATTTTTTGTTTTTGAAAACTAACCGTATTAATTTCTGAATCGAGTAAACTTAATCGACTATTAAAATCTTTGCGTATAGCATCAAGTTCAATAATCATAAAATTTTTTTCTTTTTCTAATTCAGCACATTGTTCTTGTAATAAATTTAAATTTAAACTTTCAGTTTTTAATTTAACATTTGTTATTTCAATTTGTTTAAGAAGATTATCTCTAAAATATTAATTAATAAGATTTATAAAAAAAAAAATAAGAAAATTTTTACCTTTCTTCTTCAATATTCCTTTTTTCATTATTAATTTGTCGTAATTTTTCTGTTAATTCATTTATTTCATCTTTTAATTCATGCATTTGTGTACGATAAAGTACAGAAAATTTACTTTCAACTAAAAGAAGCAAAAATTGAAAATTAAAAACAAAAAAAAACAAGCGATTTCAAACCTTCAACTTGTTCTTCATAATCAATAAGTTTTGTTTTATTTATTTTATATTCATTATTAATATGATTTAATTCTTCTACTAAACGTTCATTTCCTTGATATAAATGATCTAATTCATCTTGTAATTGTTTTTCTTTATTTAATGAATTATGTAATTCTTGTTGTAATTGTTTTATATCTTTATCATATTGTGTTCGACGGTGATTATCAAATTCCATTTGTTCAATAAATTGTTCATTTGATTGTTTAGATAATTCATGTTCAGAAAGTAATTGATTATAACTTGTTGTTAATTCTTTTAAATCAATTTCAACTATTCGAACTTTTTTTTGTGTTTGCATTAATTCATCATTTGATGTTTTTAATGCTAAACGTTCAGAATTTAATTTTTTTTCGAGATCTTAACAAAAAAAAAATTTTTTTTTTCTTCGAAGAAAAGAATTGTAGAAAAAATAAGAAATACCTTTAATTATTTCTTCTCTGTGATGATCAAGATCTTCATCAGTTCGAACATGTTTAAGTTTATCAACAAGTAATTGTTCTTGAATTTTTTTATGTGCAATTTCTTCTTCAGAAAGTTTTACACGTAATGAATCGATTTCAACTTGAAGATTAAATTTTTCCTATTGAAGATTTTATAATTAAAGATATAGAACAAAACAAACAAGACATACACGTTCTAATAATGCACATGATTGACGAAGTTCACCAAATTCATTCATTTGTGATGCTTCTCTATCTTTATATTTCGATAATTCTATTGTCATAGTATTGCATTTTTCTATAAAAAAAAAGAAGAAGAAATCTTCAAATCAGTTCTTTTATAAAGTTATTTTTGAATTTATATGGTTAAATTTCATACAAATGGATAAAATTTCAAGAGAATCTTATGTCTTAAATGTTTAGTTTCTTAAGCTGATAATTCCGATTATTCGGAAGCAGCTATAATGCCGTTTTCTTAGGTGTGGGTGAATGTGCGGAATAGAGTCTGTCGTATTTTCGAAACCTGTTTATTGAACGTTTATGAAATAGGTTCTAGTGTGGAAATGAAAATATGAATAGATGTATTCGCTATAAAGTTTCATTGTAAATTTAAATGATTCTCCTCGAGAGTGATAAGAAATTCTTTATTATTCTATTAGAGTTGACTAACTTTCAAAGACTACTAATCATAAATTTTCCGATCTATATTTATATGTATAAAGTATTAAGAGCAGTTAAGCGTGAAGGGAGCACAAGAATTTGACTAAAAAGAAAATATAGAATTGGAAGAGTATTAATGGTCAGTCTGTATTTTTAAATATTATTTAGAAAAGTTCGAATCAAAATTATACCTAGTGGATCCATTGATGATAATAGATATCCCAAATGGATTTCTTACGTCAATAAAATAAATGTATTATTGGAAAGAATAAATAACTATAAGAGTAACTCAGTGAATGCCTTCTCTAATATATATATCTGCTTCGCAACTATAAAAGAAAATACCAAGTGTGCCGTAGAAAAAAGTGATAATAATACAACAATGCTATTGTCAGTACAGATTAATATAGAACATTCCGATGATAAGAAGAAAAAAAAAACATCTTCAGTAAAATTATATGATTGATATATTTGATCCATATTATAGATACAGATAAATATCTAAAGTATTTAATGACCATTGCCTCAAGTTATAATAATAAATATACAGCTGTTTATTACAATGAAAGTTGTCCTATATTATTAAAACAATAGGTCTAATATACAATAGATTGTTTAATTTGACATTTACCAACGCCAAAAACAAAAAACAATGTTTCATCTGAATATTTCACAAGTAAGTTGAATATTCTACTCCGTAATTTGATTTTTCAGAAATTATCTTTCTATTATTAATTTGTTTCATAGACATATATTTCTCTAATTTACCTTCAAGTGTTTGAATTTTTTCTAATACCATTAATTTAGCATTTTTTTCTTGTTCTATAATTGATTGTTGA
Organism: Rotaria sordida; assembly: GCA_905250125.1. NCBI lineage: Eukaryota > Metazoa > Rotifera > Eurotatoria > Philodinida > Philodinidae > Rotaria > Rotaria sordida. The sequence goes on along the minus strand of CAJNOL010002607.1, from coordinate 9,755 downwards.
TTAAGAAAATCTTTTTCAATTTTAAGTTTAATAGAAATTAAATCTTGATATTTTTCATATATTTCATTATATGTACGTTCAAAATGTACACAAGTTTTTTGTGTTTCTTGATTTTGTTTTTTTAAACGTGTATTACTATCAATTTCAATTTTAAGTTTATCATTTAATTCATTTATCTAAAGAAAATAATTAAAAATTAAAAAAAAAAAGAAAATAATTAATTATACTTGTCGTTCAAGTATAGTAAGTTTTTCTATTGATTCACGATTTGTACTATCCATTTGAGTTTTAGTTTGTTTTTCATTTTCAAGTGTACGTTGAATTTCTTCTAACTTACGTTCATATGTTCGACGATTTTCTAATTCAAGTTCATATTTTCGTTGAGCCTAATGATATAAAAACTTTTTCAATAAGAAAAAAAGAAGAATTAATTTTACGAACTTCTTTATTTTCTGTAGTAAGAATAACATTTTTTCTTTCAATATCATATAATTTACTATTTAATGATTGTTCGTCTTGACATTTTATATTTAAATCCTCATATAAACGTCTAAAAAAAAAATTAAAATTTGACTAAATAAAATTAAATATATTATTTATACTCTTTTACCGAACACGAATTTCTAATTCATTTTTTATTCGTTCATTTTCTTGTAAACGTTGTTCTAATTCAGTATTGCTAAAATTATTGAACTAAAAATAAAATATTCAAAAAAATATGTTTAAAATTGAAATTTCGTTTCTTACATTGCTCGCCAAACGACGTTCAAGAAATGGTCTAAATTTAGAAGAAACAAAAATTGATTAGGATTCAAATAACTACAGTTTATATATTCAGATCTAATGAGTTATTCGAAAAAATTTTGTTAAACTTTAGGAATGGCATTTTAGGTGAGAGGCCGAAAGCTTTTTATATCCGAGTGTGTAAAAACAAAACAAAGTTTTTTTCGAATAGTTCACATCAAAGATACTGAGCTAACAAACCTCCTTATCGGTCCCTTTTGTAACGCACAATTTTGTCTCATAGTGCTAAGAGCCACCATAGCTCCCTGGCTACGTTACTCGACACGTAAGCTCAACGCACTGGGTTTTAACTTTCGTATCATCAGTCATGAAATGACCTTGGAAAAGTCACTGACAGCTGTTTGTTTTGAAGCATCCACGCAATAGCATGCTGATTAAGTTGTGACATACGCTCGCTCTTATACGTAGGGCAGCTCAAGCGATTGGGAGCAAGATTTCGGCGTCAGATCAGTCTTCTGTCCTGAGCTATAGCTAGTGTTAGTTGTAGGGAAGTTATCGGATTGTTGTATGTACCACCCCATACCATAGATAGCCGGAAGCCAATGGCGAGCTCAGGAGTTTTTTTTCCCGGAGGATTGATTGTTTCCAGGAGGACTACTGTGGCAGGAAATTGATTGTAGACATGCAAAAATAATTCGACCCGTACTTCCCTCCATGAGAATCGCTTCCGCTCTGGGCACGTCATTGCGGAAGGTAGGAGTATTCTTCCTTTTTTACCTGATAATACTGAGAACTATGTTTTTGAAAATTCTAGCCAAGTCAACAGTTTTAAGTTGGCTTTTCGAAAGAGAAAACTACTGAAATAGATTTTGTATATTTATATAATTTTCGATTAGAGATTATTGATTCGGAATATATTGAACAAACATATGAAAAAAAAACCATTGTTTATTCTTTCTTGAGATTATAATTTTATGTCAATTATTAAATAGAAATCTTACTGTTGTTCATTGGAAAAAGAAAATCCAATAAATGAAAGTTGATGTCCAGCGAATGCTTTATTAATTGAAAATGATTCTTCTGATGGAGCATCAGTTTTGTCAATTTCATTAAAATTACTTGTATCTTCATCATTTGTTAATGGTGGTACAATAGGTACTGTAGCTAAATTTTAATTAACAAAATTTTAATACTTTTTTCTTTTTTTTAATATTTAATTCTTACCTTTTCGTATGGTTTCCCATGTCCATTCATTATGATTAGTAAAAAATGTATGAGCTTTTACTTCTTGAACACCATTTTTACCTAAACGTGCTGATCTAAAATAGAAAAAAAATTTGCAGAACAAACAACAATAAAAAAAAAGTTTGTAATAGAATACCGATCAGTAAGAAAAGCACACATTAAAGCACGTGCTTCAGTAGATAAAGGAATTTCTTCAGGAAAAGTAAGATTATCTTCATGATGCATTATTTTATGATATGTTCCAACTAATGATTCAGCATAAAATGGTGTTTCACCTAATAACATTTCATAAAGAAAAACACCAACAGACCACCAATCAACTTCACGTCCATAAACTCCTGTTGTACTTTGAGATTTTAATATTTCCGGACTTATATAATCCGGTGTACCAACTGCAGTATCAGATCGTACGAGGCCATCCTTAAAAAATAAATTATTTATCAAAAAAAAAACAAGAAAATTTTCTTTTTTTTCATTTTACTTTATCCATTTTAACGCAAGTACCAAAATCAGCTAATTTTAAATGTCCACGAGCATCAAGTAACATATTATCCGGTTTAATATCCCTATAGAAATAAAAGAAATTTGATAATTATAAATAGAAGTAAACAACTTTTTTTAAAATTTATACCGATGAATATAACCCATAGTATGAATAGCATCAAGAGCAAGTACAACTTCAGCACAATAAAAACGTGCAGAACTTTCATTTACTTCATAACGTTCAAGTAATGTGATTAAATCACCTCCGGGCATATAATCCATAATCATATATAACTGAAAAAAACAAAACATTTTTTATTTTCTTTATTAAAAAATTTCAATAAACCTAGTCTTAATTCATATGGTCATATTATCTAAACATATTTAGCAATACAGCGCGTACTTTTAAAGCTAAAACGATTAAATTGTTCAATTCAATATTTTTTTTGAAACACGATCTGAAAGGAGTGTTGAAGTATATAGGATAGAAATTTGGATTCACCTCCATAGAATGTGACAGACTCCCTTCGGATCCATCACAGACGTTTTTCATGCATGACTATCGATCAGCTCTCATGAAAGTATATAAACTGCCTTCTTCTTGAGTTCTAGAGGATAAGTAAAAATTGATGAAGAATGGGTCTGTGCCGATAGATCGAATAAAACAATATACTGGTGATTAGTAACAACAGCTATATCGTGTTTCACACACTAATCCCGCAGAGATTGCGCTAACAGCTTTTTTTATGAATAGCAAATTATTTCAAAGATAGAATAATGATCTCTGTTCAAATACCAACATCACTATAACACGTGAAGTTCTACAAGGAAGCGTCTTTTCCGACTATACTTTTTATAAACTCAAACTTTTGAAAAAGTCCGTCATAGAACTTTGTTTAGATACTTTCGACACTAATAAATGTAACCTTTGCAGTATATCCATCGCTTCGCACAGTTTTGGAGATATCTCTTCGATGGCATCAACATCGATGATTTCAACAAGTACTATCCATTTCAAAAAATAGTGCGCTTCACTGTTCTTCGAATAACTCCGGAACACAATCAGCTAGAGACTTGTGGTTTTCGCTAATCGAAAGAGGAAATATCTTTTTCACTAATATCGTATAAGGCAAGAGTACTGCTAACTGTATCGTTTCTGCAAAACATGCAAAAAAACTAACGTGTTGTTCCTATGAAACTTTGGTTTTGAGACCTAATTTTGATAGAGCGACTTCAAATCTATAGTTCGAGATATAATCCTGACGACTATCTTTTGCATCCTGTTATTGAGCAAATAAAGAAATCTGTTTACTCACTCGAAAAATATGTCTTTTTCTTAATTTTTAAGCAAATTTTCTTGCATGTTTTGCAGAAATGATCCAGTTAGTAGTACTTTTGCCTTATACAATATTAGTGAAAAAGATGCCCCCTCATCTTCTCTTTCGATTAGCGAAAACCGCAAGTCTCTAGCTGATTACGTTCCGGAATTATTCGAAAAATAGTGAAGCGCACTATTTTTTGAAATGGATAGTAGATCGCTGTTATTGTTCCATTTATTGAAGACAGAAATGCTCGAGTCGATGTTTTATTTCTGTTTCGTTTATTCTTCTTTATTTCATCTACTATCGATTTTTTTACTCGTTATATTAATCAAACCAAGGCATATATACATGTACAGCTTTGACTGAATGAAAAAAATATGGTGAACTTAAATAAGTGTCCACAGCGCTTGTTTAAAAAACTAATGAGCGTGACCACAAGTATATGGAAATTTGATTGGTCAATCTGGTGAGTTTTTCGAAAATGATATTCTGAAGGTATTTTTTCTTTCGATTTAGATTTTCAATAGAAAGAATTCTACGTAAAATCGACACTCCTAAGTAGGCGGTTCATTCAAGAGTTATAAGACTTTTTTTGAAACTTTGAATTTTAACCTATTGACTTCTGATCATTCGAAGAAGTCACCATACTGAGTCGAATGGTGTTATTTATTTTTGATTTGACGCTTTCATCTCAATATTTTCGAAATGTTGACTCCTTCATTACACGATGAAATTTCAGATAACAATGTTGAATCATTCCAAACATCAAGAATTTTTTCTATTAAAAGCCTGAATCGAAAGCAAAAATATCTTCAGAATATCGTTTTCGAAAAATTCACCCCATTGATCAATCAAATTTCTATATACTTTAATGACCCTGGATCTTCTATCTTGAATGGCGAAAACTACAGGTTTATGTGAAAATGTTTGTATTCTAAAAAACTTAATGTTTCATCATATGACAATACGCTTTGTTCAGTAAAGTACTTAGAATTTTATCTATGAGATAAGGACAAGAACTTTACGTCTTTCACTATTATGATATTGTCTTTTCGACAAAAAACATATATTGTATTTAATTTCTTACATTTTTTGAATCTTGAAATGCATAATGAAGTTTAACAATCCAATCACTATTTGAAAAAGCCATAATATTACGTTCTTCCCAAAAGAAAGCACTATCAGATCGTTTAAGCTAAAAATCCCCCCCCAAAAAAAATACAAATAAACATATTAAAATCGATTTAAAACTATCGTTTTACCATTTCAAATTTACTTAATGTTTTCATAGCATAAACTTGTCCAGATGGTTTTCGTCGTACAAGATCAACAGTACCAAAAGCACCACGACCAATAATTTTAATTGGTTCAAAATCATCAAAATTAATTCGTTTTTCACGAATATCTCGTGTAGATGCATAAACTATAAAATATTTTTAAATACATTTAAATTAATAAATAATTTTTTTTTGTAAAAAATTTACATTTTGAATAGAATGTATCGAAATTTTTTGTCTTTTTAAGACCTTCGGAATCATAAACTAAAGCAATAATGGAATCAAGGAGACTATCTACTGATATTGGTGAACGTGGATCAATAATACGTTCTTCAAGTTGTCGAGTACGTTGATTTAAATCTTTTCCTGAAGTTGCCATTTTATTGACCATTCTATTTGTACAGAAAACTATTTTGTTTTAAAATATTAATCATAATTGAGCACCTATTATATCATTTATTCTTTCACATTCATTCATAATGAGAAAGGAAAAGCTAAAAAGAAAAAAAATATATATATTTTATTGACATCAATTCAAAAGAATTTGATGGAATCTATAATAATAACAACAACAATAATTTGCACAGATGAGAAATAAATTCATACACCTGCCTACACTAAAACAAACAAGACGATGCATATAATATATTTATATTATATTATATGACTCAATTAAACAACAAGCTAAACGTCAAGTGGATAATTTATACTAACCAATAGTGAAATTGTTTTAATGACATCTATTCATGAATAAAAATAAAATACAAAAATTCTATTCAAAATAGAATTTAATAAATGATAATATTAAACATATTCGAAAGTTTTTCAAGAACTTCATAGTAAAACTCTGTCAGAAATCACCATAGGGATTTTGAAAAGAAATTTATAACAACTTACTCATGATTGACAAGTAAATTTAAATAGAATCTACAAATTTCGAAGTCTTATAAATCAAACTTGATACAAAAAATAAAATATAGATTTTTTTTGCACTTAAGCTATTATCTCAATAAATCAGTCAGTGAGTTTTATAAAAATAAAATACTCGTATATCATTTAATTCTTCACTATGTTATATATTTCTATAGACAATAAGAAGAATATTATTATTGCATTCTCTTATAAATTCATTTAAAAATCACTAGAGTATTCCTATCGACTTTATAATATTTCTCGTCATTCTCTCAAAAATAAATATTCTCTGAGGATATGTTAGACAATTATGGATGAGTTTCAGACAATGTTATATTCTTTGAGAATGTTGTATCGATTCACAAGGAATTTCTCAGTTTTTTAAGCTATGTTACTACGAACAATAGACAAGAAGAATAGTTAATAGTCTGTTTGTTTCTATTGTCTATCATTGTGAAAGAAATGAATATAGAATTGTACTATTTTATTATAAAATCTTTTCTTTTTCTTAAACTAAATCTAAGCCTTGATATTTTCTTCTTCTCTAAAAAAAAAAAAAAGAAATTAAATTCTATCATATTCAATGAATGTCTTCAATATATCATTATAATTCCAAATAGAAAAATTAGCAACTTAGCTCGTTCGCAATATGAATATGATATATTCCTTTTAGTTTTGTTGATCTAATAAAAAATGTGCATTTTTGAAAAGCTTCTTATAGACGAGAGTTTCTTTCCTATGAATATATAATCGAGAAAAATAAGTATTTTGCCGGAAAAACATATCTTATTTTATTAATATGAATCGACTTTCTCGATGCACTCATCACAAGTTGTTATTTTATGTCATGATGTTCTCAAGTAACGAAAACTCAAAAAAAAAAAACATATTCATTCCAAACAAGTAGTAAAAATATCGAGATTAAATCGATAGTATGTTTGTTTTTTTTTGTTCGTCAAACTTCCCGAAGAAATTATATTTGCTTTAGAAATATTTTTATTCAAGGTTCGAGATAATCGACACGATGACAGCAACAAATGTTCGCCACCACTCATGTTGCATATGTCTACGACAGCTGTAAATACAACTCGTGATATAAAATAAATTAGAATGATAATTTCGATATCTCTTAGTAATGAATTTTCCAATAGACTTTGAACAGATAGCTGATGAAAACATAATCTTTTTGATTTACAATAACAACAACAAGAAAAAAAGGAAATTCTGATTGCAGTGAAGAAAAGCATTTTATGATAAGTTACAAAGTCTATGATTCGTTTTTTGATGAGATATCGATATTTTCAATAATCAGCATTTGCAGTCGAGTGAAACTCTAGAATGTCATCTGTGTAGATTTTTCTTTTAGTTTGATGCTATCGTTTTTCGCTGTACGCATTATTTAAGTTGTATATAAAATAATTTATTTAAATGAAAAATCAGATTCAGCATCATATAATTTTGTTGATTTGAACGTTTTTTTATATACAGTATTAGATAATTGAAACAAGAAATATTTAAAAATTATATATGTTTGTCATTCATAATTACTATTTATTTATTCAATCCTGCTTTTCTTTTTAATTGTAATTTACTATAGGATGTTTCAAAATTCATCCTTTTGTATGAGAATTTCTGGTAAACTCGAATATCCTTGTTCATCAATATTAATTTGACCAATTGCTTTATTACCATATTCATCTTCAATCATAACTAAATGTTTCTTTTTATATTTATCATAATTAATTTTTTGTTTATCAATTGTATTTGATACAATTGTATAAATAATTTGAATTAATTGTGGAATTATTAAAATACCAATAAAACAAGTTAAAAATTCAATAATTAAACCAACATATGTTAATGGTCGACTAGTACCTTCACCTAATGATGTAAATGCATTAAATGAAATCCATATAATTTCATTTAATGAATGAAAATAATTTGTATTATTTAAATTTTTATTAATTAAAAATTCAATAGGTGATGATATTTGTTCAACAGAAAGAATAAGTAAAGCAAAAAAAAGTATAATTAATATTATTGATTGAAATATTTCAAAATAAATTGATAAATATTTAGTTAAATCATATATTATTTGATAAGCATAAGATGATAGACGTATACTACGAAAAATACGAGTAGCATATTGAATAACAAGTAAACTATATAACCATGTAGGTGGTATTGGCTAAATAATAAAATTCAAAAAAAAAAATATTAAAATTTAATATTTCTTACCCATATAAAAAGAAATAAAGAAATTGGTAATAATGAAAAAAAATTAATTAATATTAAAAATAATGTTGTTAATTGAAATTTTGGATGTATAAAATAATATATAAGTAATTCAATATAAAAAAATGTTAAAACAAATATTTCAATAATTAATGTTTTTTTTATTAATATAATTTTTTCATGATCATTATTAATAAATAAAATATTTGTAATTTCAATAAATATAAAAGATATTATAATAGAACAAATTGTAATAAGTCCACTAATAATTCGATTTAGATTAAATTTATATTTTGAAATATTAGAATCAAATGTAAACCAAAATGCTCGACGATATTTATCTAAATCAATAGATACAAAAATTTTATTAGAAATAAAAAGTTTTTTCAAATCAACAGATCAATGTTAATTCTAATAAGTCACACGTGAAATATTCGAATTCGAATCATATTTTCAATGAAATTTTTATAATTTGAATCTGATAATCATTACGAAGATACTTTTTTTGGACTATTTATATTATACAACTAAAATTTGGTCAAGTCCGAATTCATGACTCATTCGATAGGTGAAGGAGACAAATACGAGAAAATAAAAGTCTCTATTAATTTTTCTTTTATTGAAAGACTCAACTGAGTTGAGTACAATCAATGATGAATTTTTCAAGTATCTTGCTATTGAATTCAATATTTATTAATAATGTTCTTTTATAAATTTCATAATAAATTTATTATTATTGTTTAATTTAGTCAACAATGTTATATGAGATACAAGTTGAATTGAACTTTTTTTGTTCAACTTATATATTAAGGTTTCTATTTGATATATTTGTATGAGTTAAAAAATATATCAAATTTGTAAAAAAAAAATTAATGTTAATTTACCAGAAGGAATATAATAATCAATAGTAATACAATTTGAAATAATATCATAAATAATTTGAATATTAAAACCAAAAAATACAAGTTCATCATAAAGAATTTCAACTGGATAATGTATTTCTGTTGATAAACAACCATGATGAAGATAATATGTAATTATATAATTCATAATACCGGGTGTTCGATAAAAATAATATTGTTCTGTTAATGAATCATAATATTCTAATCGTTCAAATGGATTACCAAGTAATGTATGATAATATTGATTAAGTTGATGAGCATATATTATAATTGAATTACTTTGAGATAAATCATTGATTTTTACAAGATCTGAATCTTGATTATAATAGTTTTCTTCATACGTCATTATATCATAGATTTGTTTATAATAATGCGCGAAAAGAATAAGAAAAAAAAAGAAGAAAATCTAAGGTTTCTTTTCCATTTTCATATAATAAAATTGAAAAAAAGAAAAGTTACAAATCAAATATGAGGAAGAGTACGAGAGGCGAAGTTGTTTTAAGCGCATGTCAAATTCAAGCAACACGTCTTAATAAACTTGAATATCGTCGTTTACAACGTAATGTTACTTTATTACATGATGATTTAGAATCACATATTGCTCGAATACATCGACAAGAACAAGGTTTAAGATA
>CAJNOL010002606.1:6209-26825 GCA_905250125.1 Rotaria sordida | reverse complement strand
ATGAAAATGAGATCATTTTCGAATAGATCTCATAAAGATTTCATTCAGAAATGAATGATGATTATGACAAAAACATGCAAATTCTCTTTTTAATTTCATGAAAATCATATCATTTTCGAATAGATCTCATGAAGATTTCATTCAAAAATGAATGATGATCTTAAAAAAACATGAAATTCTTTTTTTAATTTCATGAAAAAAAGATCATTTTCGAATAGAGCTAAAGAATATTTCATTCAAAAATGAATGATGATTATGAAAAAAACATGAAATTCCTTTTTTTAATTTCATGAAAATGAGATCACTTTGGAATAGATCTGAAAAAGATTTCATTCAAAAATGAATGATGATTCTGAAAAAAACATGAAATTCTTTCTTTAATTTCATGAAAATCAGATCATGTTCGAATAAATGTAAGCAAGATTTTATTCAAAAGTGAATGCTGAATATGAAATACCATGAAATTCTTTTTTTAATTTCATGAAAATGGGATCATTTTCGAATAGATCTCACCAATGTATCATTCAAATATGAATCATGATTATGAAAAAAACATCAATTTCTTTTTTTAATTTCATGAAAATTAGATCATGTTCGAATAGATCTCATAAGCACGATTTCATTCAAAAATCAATCATGAGTATGAAAAAAAAATCAAATTCGTTCTTTAATTTCATGAAAATAAGATCGTTTTTGAATAGATCTCACCAATATATCATTCAAAAATGAATGATGTTTATGAAAAAAACATGAATTTCTTTTTTTAAATTCATGAAAATGAGACCATTTTCGAATAGATCTCAAAAAGATGTCATTCAAAAATAAATGGTGCTTATGAATAAAACACGAAATCCTTTTTCTAATTTCATGAAAATGGGATCGTTTTCGAATACATCTCATCAAGATTTCATTCAACAATGAATGATGATTATGAAAAAAACGTAAAATTCTTCTTTTAATTTCATGAAAATGGGATCGTTTTCGAATAGATCTAAAGAAGATTTCATTCAAAAATGAATCATAATAATGAAAAAAACATGAAATTCTTTTTTTAATTTCATGAAAATGAGATCATTTTCGAATCGATCTCACCAACAAATCATTCAAAAACGAATGGTGATTATGAAAAAAGCATGAAATTCTGTTTTGGAACTTCATGAAAATCAGATCATTTTCGAATACATCTAAGCAAGATTTCATTCAAAAATGAATGATGATTATGAAACAAACCTGAAATTCTCTTTCAATTTCATCAAAAAATGAGATCATTTTCGAATAGATCTCATCAAGATTTCATTCAAAAATGAATGATTATGAAAAAAACATGAAATTGGTTTTTTCATTTCATAAAAATGAGATTCTTTTCGGATAGATCTAAAGACGATTTCATTCAGAAATGAATGATGATTATGAAAGAAACAAGAAATCCTGTTTGTAATTTCATGAAAATGAGATCATTTTGGAATAGATCTCATAAAGATTTCATTCAAAAACAAATGATGATTTTGAGAAAAAGATGAATTTTTTTTTTAATTTCATCAAAATGAGATCATTTTTGACTCGCTCTAAGCAAGATTTCATTCAAAAATGAATGAGGATCCTGCAAAAAACATGAAATTCTTTTTTCAATTTCATGAAAATGAGATCATTTTCGACTAGTTCTAAGCAAGATTTCATTCAAAAATGAATGATGATTGTCAAAAAACGTGAAATTCTTTTCTTTGAATTTCGTGAAAATCAGAACATTTTCGAATAGATCTAAGCAAAATTTCATTCAAAAATGAATGATGATTATGAAAAAAACACGAAATTCTCTTTTAATTTCATGAAAATGAGATGATTTTCGAATAGATCTCATCAAGATTTCATTCAAAAATGGATGATGATTACGAAAAAAACAGGAAGTTCGTTTTTTATTTTCGTGAAAATGAGATCGTTTTCGAATAGATCTCACGAATATATCGTTCAAAAATGAATGATGATTATGAAAAAAACAAGAAATTATTTTTTTAATTTCATGAAAATCAGGTCATTTTTGAATAGATCTCATAAAGATTTCGTTCAAAAATGAATGATGGTTATGAAAAAAACGTGAAATTCTTTTTTTAATTTCATGAAAAGGACATGATTTTTGAATAGATCTCATCAAGATTTCATTCACAAATGAATGATGATTATGAAAAACACATGAAACTCTTTTTTTAATTTCATGAAAATGAGATCATTTTCGAATAGTTCTAAAGAAGATTTCATTCAAAAATGAATGATGATTATGAAAAAAACATGAAATTCTTTTTTTAATTTCATGAAAGTGAGGTCATTTTCGAATAGAACTAAGCAAGATTTCATTCAAAAATGAATGATGATTATGAAAAAAACATGAAATTCTTTTTTTAAATTTCATGGAAATGAGATCGTTTTCGAACAGATGTCACGAATACATCGTTCAAAAATGAATGATGATTATGAAAAAAACATGAAATTCTTTTTTTAATTCCATGAAAATCAGATCATTTTGGAATAGATCTAAGCAGGATTTGATTCAAAAATAAATGATGATTATGAAAAAAATATGAAATTCTCTTTTTATTTCATGAAAATGAGATCATTTTCAAATAGATCTCACGAATATATCATTCAAAAATGAATGATGCTTGTGAAAAAAACATGAAATTCTTTTTTTAATTTCATGTAAATGAGGTTATTTTCGAATAGATCTAAGCAAGATTTCATTCAAAAATGAATGATGATTATGAGCAAAACATGAAATTCTTTTTTTGGTTTCATGAAAATGTGATCATTTTCGAATAGATCTCACGAATATAGCGTTCAAAAATGAATGATGATTATGAAAAAAGCAAGAAATTCTTTTTTTAATTTCATGAAAATGACATCATTTTGGAATAGATCTCATAAATATTTCATGCAAAAATGAATGATGATTATGAAAAAAATATGAAATTCTTTTTTAATTTCATGAAAATGAGATCATTTTCGAATAGATCTCACGAATATATCGTTCAAAAATGAATGATGATGATGGAAAAAATATGAAATGCGTTTTTTGAATTTCATGAAAATGAGATTATTTTCGAATAGTTCTAAGCAAGATTTTATTCAAAAATGAATGATGTTTATGAAAAAAACATGAAATGCTTTTTTGAATTTCATGAAAATGAGATCATTTTCGAATACATGTAAGGAAGATTTCATTCAAAAATGAATGATGATTATGAAAAAAACATGAAATTCTTTTTTTAATTTCATGAAAATGAGATCATTTTCGAATAGATGTAAGCAAGATTTCAGTCAAAAATGAATGATGATCATGAAAAAAAGATGAAATTCTTTTTTTAATTTCAGGAAAATCAGATCATGTTCGAATAGATCTCAAAAAGATTTCATTCAAAAATGAATGATGATTATTAAAAAAGCATGAAATTCGTTTTTTAATTTCATGAAAGTGAGATCGTTTTGGAATAGATCTCATAAAGATTGCATTCAAAAATGAATGATAATTATGGAAAGGACATGAAATTCGTTTTTCAATTTCATGAAAATGAGATCGTTTTCGGATAGATCTCACGAATATATCATTCAAAAATGAATGATGCTTGTGAAAAAAACATGAAATTCTTTTTTTAATTTCATGAAAATCAGATCATTTTGGAATAGATCTAAGCAGGATTTGATTCAAAAATAAATGATGATTATGAAAAAAATATGAAATTCTCTTTTTATTTCATGAAAATGAGATCATTTTCAAATAGATCTAAAGAAGATTTCATTCAAAAATGAATGATGATTTTGAGAAAAACATGACATTTTTTTTTTTATTTCATGAAAATAAGATCATTTTGGAATAGATCTAAACAAAATTTCGGTCAAAAATGAATGATGATTATGAAAAGAACAAGAAATTCTTTTTTAATTTCATGAAAATGAGATCATTTTCGAATAGGTCGCACCAATATATCGTTCAAAAATGACTGATGATTATGAAAAAAACATGAAATTGCTTTTTTAGTTTCATGAAAATGAGACCATTTTCGAATAAATCGCAGCAGTATATCATTCGAAAATGAATGATGATTATGAAAAAAACATGATGTTTTTTTTTCAGTTTCATGAAAATGAGATCATTTTCGAATAGATCTAAGCAAGATTTCGTTCAAAAATGAGTGATGATTATGGAAAAAACGTGAAATTCTTTTTTTAATTTCATGAAAATGAGATCATTTTCGAATAGATCTCACCAATGTATCATTCAAAAATGAGTGATGATTATGAAAAAAACATGAAATTGTTTTTTTAGTTTCATGAAAATGAGATCATTTTCGAATAAATCGCAGCAATATATCAGTCAAAAATGAATGATGATTATGAGAAGAATATGAAATTCTTTTTTTAGTTTGATGAAACTGAGATCATTTTCGAATAGATCTCATCAAGATTTCATTCTAAAATGAATGATGATTGTGAAAAAAACATGAAATCCTTTTTTTAATTTCATGAAAATGAGATCATTTTCGAATAGGTCTCATCAAGATTTTATTCAAAAATGAAGGTTGATTATGAAAAAAACTTGAAATTCTTTTTTTAATTTCATGAGAATGTGATCGTTTCGGGATATGCTTTACGATCATTGGGAAGTTCTGCGGTGTTGTGTGTTGTTTTGTTTGGTGAAAGTATTAAGCTGTCGCGGCCTGTCTTAGTGATATATTCGATTGTGAATGATAGTCGTCGCTTGGTTTTTTTCTCTTGTCAGCGACTTGTAGATCGGTTTTATGTTTAACTAGAACGAGAAGAAAATGATTTTATTGACTTTCAGTTTTGTTGTATAAGTTGTTCGTGTGTGTTTGCTGTGTCCGGTTTTTAAAGAGTTGAGAGAATGGTGGGTGTGGAATTTTTGTTTAGTTGTTGTGGACTTGAGGTGAAACATTCTGTACTGTCGTATTTTTTTTGTAGTCGGATAATGTAGAATGATTTTAGTTACGGTCGGGGAAAAATTTTATTGATGCGGGAATCGTGGATGTTTCTGAGGAAGGAAAGCAATAATCATTCGTTTAGGATAGTGTAGGAAGCCGTTGCGTTTTGTGAGAAGTATCTTAAAGTGTGAAGCTCTTGCGTGAAATAGGGATCGATGTGAGAATTGAGTTTTTGTTCGTATCTTGCCGGGAAGTAGAGTGTTTTTCGGAGATTTGTCTGAGTTCGTGTTTTAGCGGTTTTTTGAACATGTTATTTCCTGTATTGCAGATGGCGTTCGAGTATGTTATTTGGCTTTACATTTATTCAGCTTGCATTTTTTTTGAAGTTTCACTTGAGTTTGTTGCAGGTTGATAATGAGTATTATCGGTCTTCTGTCATTATTAGAAGTTATTAAAATTTGTAATGTAGCTGATGTAGTTAGGTACTGTCAAGCAAGATAAACACTTATATTGTAGTCAGAGGATATAAAAAATTGGTTGTATTTTTGGAAGCATGGTTGCTTAAGATTTCTGTTTATTGTGGAAGGTTATTGTTTGACATGTTTGCGAGTTAATTATGATTGTTCGTTTTTTATGCTTTCGTTTCTTTTTTATTAGCATTATAAATTATGGTTGTCTTCGTACTTAGGAATATGCGTTGAAATATCTGCTGACACATGTCTTTATGCACAAAAAATAGACTGTATGTTGAACTCTTATGGTTTCAAAGTTGAGTGTGCTTCAATATGTTTTGAGTAGTTCGAGAACGCAAGTAGGCAGGGACCTGCTTTTTCTACGAATCAAGGAAGAAGACTGGGGCATCTCCTTTTCTCTGATAATGTATAAGAGGAAACACTTTTAAAAATAGTTGTTTCTGAGATACGTAGTAAAAAAGGCACGAAAATGACTTGTCATCCCAGTAATATTTTGATTTTATCTTTTGGTTTATATACACAGACTTCAAGATTATCAGCGAAGATACAATGCATATTGATTCTCAAGTCACATTTAAACATGGATCAAATTGTATCATATATTAATATAAACAAATAGTAAGGATTTTTAACTAAATTTTACTGTTTTTTTTCTCATTTTTTCTCATTGCATCTTAACGTGTCAATGGATATGTGCTGAAAAATAAGAAAGTGCATTACATCTTGAACTATCAGTTTGAAGTCCCTCTATCGAAAGCAAAGGTGAAAGGCGAAATTTTGTTACGGATGACAGGTCATTGTTACACCTTTTCTAAATGTTCTTCCAAAATAATTAGTTTTTGTAAGTATTTCCTGTTATGGATTATCGGATAAAAAAGATTTGCTCCAGTCTCCTTGTGCGATACGCGAAAAACGCATTCTCTAGCTACTTATATCTTCGAATTATTTTAAAATTAGCAAAACACATTCCATTTGGAAATGGATACTAGTGATAAGCATCTTTACTGAATCGATTGTATATATCATAAGTATTTTCTATGAGAAAGAATTACGGCTGTTCAACGATGTTTTATGCGAGCAGATGAAACACGAATATTTTAATATATGAATAATAATAATATATGTTTAATATTTTTAAACATTGTTCAAAGAAGCGCATTATTTATTATCAGCGTTGAACAAGTAACCTGAAGACTTGTCTTTCTTTCTAACAATTTTATCGATATTTATAACATATATAGATTTAGTATTTTTATCAGCAAATGATATTTCTCACAGACTCTTTTAAGCTTGACGAAAATCTGCGAGAAACTTGATTCTATTATTTCTTCAGAATTCAATTTTTTAAGCTAACTAGTTTCTAGTTTGAGCATTATTAGATAACTCTTTTCAATGCTGAGGATTTCAGATGAATCGAAAACAAAGCAAGTAAGTATAGTTTCGAACTTTCAAATAATACTCAAACTGGTTAAAGAGATTTCACTAAATTACAGTGTATGTGTATATTTATTATTAAACAACTATGAATATTCTAATTCCACATATACCTTAAAACAGACAAAAATAAATCGAATGGGAATATGTGCTTTTTTTCTCTAAATATAATCAATTCATATGATATTATTAATATAAGATATATTTATAGAAAAAAAAATATTCAGAATATATTTCACCATTTTGTAAAAAACAAACCGTCGTTTTTCATCAATCAATGAATGTCATTTCTATGAAGCACGATCTGAAGACAATATTAAAGTGACTGTGTTGAAGATTAGAACCTCCCATTTTCTCCCATCATGTTCTCAAACCATAGCAGATCGACTTCAAAGACCATTACATACTAGTATAGAGCGGTTTCAGAGGCATAAAAAAGCATGATAGGCATTACTGACGTACGATTAAAAACTTTTCTCAATAAGATCCTAATCCAATAGATGAACTATATTCTTACAATACTTCTTGAAGATAAAGTAAAGAGTTGCAAGAATTTTATCAAAAGTAGATATAAGCAAATGATTTCTAACTAATTGGCAAATATGTCTACATCACATTTCACTTTTTATCTCATAGGGATTGGGCTAAAAATGTTTTCTTTACTATTTAATATAAGCTTAAGCGAATGGTTTTATCATATTGAGATATATAAATCACCGGTTATTTGTGCTAATACTTTTCTGTTATCTTTAATTGGTGAATTTCTTTCACCGATAAAGATGTAAAAGATTGAACAAAACTTTTAAATTCTCCTTTTGAATATTGATGATCTTATTTCAGTAGCTTTTGTTTCCTTGAACATTCAAAGTCAATACTATTTTTATTGTTTTTCTTTGTTGAAAATTTTCAATTAACTATTTAAAACAGTTAATATAGCACAACCAAGAAATAATTATTGAATTATAAATAAATTTATTGGAAAAGAGCTAAAAATGTTTGGATATTTTCTTGGACTTTTGTAGAAAATAAATGAAAGTATTCGTTTAAAAAAACAAAGTTTTGATTCTTCGAAAAATCGTTTATTTAGTTTATTCGAGTATTTCGTG
This sequence comes from Rotaria sordida, assembly GCA_905250125.1. NCBI lineage: Eukaryota > Metazoa > Rotifera > Eurotatoria > Philodinida > Philodinidae > Rotaria > Rotaria sordida. Next base: position 18,884 of record CAJNOL010002606.1, on the reverse strand, counting down.
AAAACATTGAAATTTCCTACAAATAAAAGACTGTCGATATAAAAGCAATGCGAGATATTTAAAAAAAACTTACAAGAACGATCAATATGTATTGGATTTTTTAACAGTTTCATTGAATCTTTTATATCTATATTATTAAAACGAAAATAATAAAAGAACTTTCTATAATAACAACTAAACATTGATTACTGATATAAAGTTTATAAATCAATACTATGATCATGTCATAGTTAAAAGCAAAGGGATAACCATCCTTTTTTTTCTTGTAAAGACTCAGAATATTCTTTTGAAGGACATGCAATTTTATTAATATGGATTTTTCGTTTTCTTAACTTTATGTAAAAAATAACTTTTCTTCGATACGTTATTTGCTTCTGGATTTATTTTTATTCTGTGAGTGATGAATACTAAAGAAATTATTTTTCAAGTTTTTCAACAATTATCTATTTTTCATTCCAATAAAATACGTCATCATCTAAACGGTCAGGTATCGTAAAATCAATATTAATGAATAGGAAATGACCTTCTTATAACTATACCAGTAGTCTTGCTTTACCAATGATGTGTATATTGAATGTTACACATGAGCAACGTCAAAACTTGTGACTAGGTTTCAGAAAACGAAATTCCGCAGTTTGAGATCTATAGTCTGAATTTTCAAGTTTGAAAACTAACAACTCTGATCAAACTGTCTTGATAAGTTCAATATTGAACAAAAGTTGAAAATTTTCATCAGCAATTCCTTACAAATCTATGTTCTATAGCAACTCCTCGATCCTTTTCAACATCGCACTTACGAAAAAAAATGCTTAATATATTTCCGAATCATCAAAAACTTCGGCTCATAATGCCTTCATAAGGCTTCGAGTATTCACAAACTGATGCTACGCTTTATAGTATTGTGATCAAATATCTCTTGCAACAAACATTGTCTTTATAATGTGTCCTAGCATATGTTTAAATGAGAAAAAAAAATATCCGAAATCGGTTTAGGTATTGGTCTAACTTTATGACCAACAATATTAAACTAGAAAAATTTACAAATCATCTCATATTTATAGGAAAATGAAGATTGTAAAATAAAATATGTTATGCAAATAACTATGAGTTTTAAAAATTGACTTCTGCTATCTAAGAGTCGTTTCAAGAATAATTTCGTGTTTTGTTCGTAATCTATCAAACTGTCTTAATATAGAAAATACTGAATTTTACATGAAAGAATCCATGAAGCTTTTAGTGTCACTATTACAATATCCTTAAAAGATATTTTTCGATTTTATTGAGAATTCAAATCATAATAGGAATTCTATTCGTTCGATTCTATACTATTTGCCATATTGAGAATATAACAGTGCAACTTTGATATCGGTACGGAGTGTGAATGTATTGATATTCCTAACTAAAACCTAACATCCACACTTTTGACCATTTTCAAGATTTGATTCAGCTCTTACAAACATTAATCATTGAATATGATGAGAAGATAAAAAGAAAATTTTTATTTTTATCGAATGTATCATTTATTCGATAGTCTTGATGACGTTTTTTTTTCATATATTTAGTTATTAAATTTATTGTAGTGATGAAATATTCAATTCTATTTAATATGAGACTAATCACTTAATAAAATGTTTTCTGAAGTCAATCTCTCTACGAAAAATCGATAAGGATATTACATAAGAAACAGATACTCGTCATCTTAATGAAAACAAAGTATTTTATGCATTCAAAATTCATTCTACTACAACTTAGGTTTATATAAGACTGAAAGACAAAATAATATCTGTAAATAAATTTAAAATGTTAAAGATCAATTTCATATATTCAATGATGACGTAGTCTAATTGACCGAACTAAACAATGTATATAATCAATATCTGAATATCAATAATTTATTCTGTGATTTTTCTTTCAGTATCGTCAAAATTACTCTGAAATTTATAAGCATAAAACACTTCATCGTTAACAATCATCATTATTGTAATCTTTAACCTTCTGGATACGGCTGGTCGACATCAGAGTCAAGATCTTTATCTCGATGTTAATTATAGGAATCTGTTCTAATTTATGTTTTTTTAAATACATTTATATGTGGAGAGAAGAATCGAGCAGTACATGAGAACTAGAGTTTCACTTCATTAACACAGGTTCTGGGATCGTTCAATAAAAAATTCATAGATTTTATGCAAAATTGTGTCTCATTTTTCTCATGTCATATGTGAAGAACGAAAAACAGCTAAAACTAACCTGTCTATTAGTCTTATATATTTTTTTTTAGAAATCTTATTATATCGATTCATCTAAGGTTAATTATTGTTTTAGAGATGATGCCATTGAGAAGAAAAAGCACATCTCTGGAGAATATTTGTTGAGTTTATGTAAGATTGCGTAGAACTTTTGTTATTAAAGATTTTTTCTATGAATTACTAATAATCAAATATATAAATTTTAGAGAGAATTACTTCTTTTCTCAAAATGATATTATTTTTGACAATCAATATTTGAGTACTAGATTTGGTTTTGAACCTGTTATAATTCTTAACTGATAAAAATTCAAGATTCTACTAAATCCTTGTTTTCAAGTGATATTGACATTAGTGACAACTTTTTCAACATACTTGTAGGTTATAATGTTTATGCCTCTTCGAATGTTTTTTATCTAAATGGTTTTATTTCGAAATAGTGTAAAATATTTCCAATAACAAAACTAGGAAATAACTAAGAAATGTGAATAATCTAGAACTGTTCAATTGAGTTTATCTGACTAGTTCAAAGAATTTTTCTTAAAAATCAAAAACCTGAAAAATAATTCACTAATAGACTCATTGTTAAGTAATAAATAGAAACAACTGTAAAAGAAATTCATTTTCTTTTTTTCTCAATTAGCTTCAACAAAGCATCAAGAGGAAACATTATCTTCTAATCGATTGTCTCTATTTGCTTTCTCACAGACGAATGCGAAGTAAATCTATAAAGTGTACCTTAAAAATAACATTAAAAAAATTTATTTATTCATTAGCTGATTAAATCAAATTAACATTTACTCCTGAATGATAATCAAAAATCTAGTTTTAATTTTCAAATACATATAAGGTAGTTCGCACAATAAGAAATACTATTCTGATTTGACTATTAGAAAAAATGAGAAAGGAGTTCGATTAAAACCTGTCCAATAGTTTGGACAAATAAAAACAAATTTTTCTTATTCTTTTTTAATGAGTACGCAAACATACACTCTCAACATGTTTTATTAGTTTAAATATAAAACTATCAAAGTATATTTCATTCAGTAAAAAACAACTAATGAAGAACTGTCTGCCCAATTGCAAAGATTTCAAGTTAAATCTCTAATTATGTCAACATTGGCACTATCAACGATTTTCTAAGGCAATCGTTTTTCTATCCCTCATGGCTGCAACATAACAATTTTTCCACATTCTTGTCAGATTTAAAAATCTTTCATATATTGAACATTTTCACAAGCTTTTCTCTACAAATATGTGCTTATATATTTTTTACAAAAATATGAATCTCTTCGATTTTCTTTTAAAACTGATTGACGCCTAAGTTAAATACACACAAAAAAAAACAAGTAAAAAATTGATTTTCAAGAAATCTATATTCTACAGTCTTCTCTTCTGAAATTTAAACATCATACCATATCTTTTAGTCCACGTAATGAAAATCAAAATAAGATTGGTGTTAAATTATTGATTTTAATAACATTAAAATTTTATGATATAGATTGTGTACAAATATATACTAATGTTACTGTGGATATATGATTGAATCTATATATATATATGATCTATCTGTAGGTGAGGAGATTAGATTCTCAGTAATTTGCTTTTGAACATAGAAGGTCTTGATATTTGCACAGGTACTTATAGATCGTAGTCTACATTACTATGGGCAAATAGTTAACTAACCAGCGATGAAAAAGATCCTTCTTAAGTACTAGTTCATTTTTGATATGCGCGAACATCTTTCTGATTTTGTGTTCAAGAATGCTCTATCAGACCTTGCCTCTCGATGGAAATAATTGTCTCAAAGAGCATTAAAAATATATCTTCTAATATAAACAATATCGTGATAACTTGAAGAAGGTTCAAGTCTAGATATTAAACCATGTTTGGGACAATGCTACTATTCGTTACTCAGTGTTAGAGCTAAGGCTTTTCCAAATATTGTTTTCGAGATATTCATAGAGTCAATACCTCAGATCATTTATAAACATCAGTTCATGTAAGTTTATTTTGAAGATTAAGTCATTCAAATCTCGAAAGCTTTTATCGACCCCTTATGATTTTTATATTCGAATTCGACTGTATATGTTAAGTCGCTATTTTTTTAAACTTTTCGATCAATTCATTAGAAACGAATATCAAACTGTTTTCGATTACGCTTGTAGAGAATATGGTGATGAGTCTAAGCCCAAAAAAATCAACAATATTAAGTGAACTCATATCCAAACAAACGTCCGAGTCTTTTTTCGAGCCTTTCACTTTGTTCTGTTGTAACAGATGAAATTTTAGTAATGCCTCAGATTATAATCATCAAGAAGAAATAACGAACCGATTCTGAATGAACTTTTTAAAAATACTTTTCAATTTATATATATATATAAAATAGTTTCCAATAAAATGATTAGCTCTCAATAAATTATCTTTTAAGTAGTTTTTCAAAATTTCTTTCAATTACTACTCATTTTATTGACACTTTTTCAAAAAATATCTTGTGAAATTCTCTACAAATGTCAAACAAGAATATCTTCAAACGTATCAGTGGAAAACTATATTTGATTATTGGTGTTATGTCCGAAAAAATTTCGCTCTCAACGTGGCTTTGTTTTTAAATTCATTCTTTCTCCTTCGATTAAACAGACTTCAGATTATTGTAAAATAGGCTTCCTATGATACTAAGTAGGTTGTTTCTAATAGAATTTAGAAAAGATGTTCAAGCAATTTTGTGACACTTCTCAAAGTCAGCCTTTTCGAGATTATAGATTGAAGCCAATGATTGCTTTTGTTACTTACACCACTCACCGTAGAAAAAAAGTTTCCACAAGTTCTCCCTTGTCTCAAATGTAGATAAAAAGAATATATTCCTTCAACATAGTAATGAACTTGAAGCCGTATAAAACTGAAAATCCTGTTTAACTAAATCAAAATTTTAGGGAGTTTGTATTGACGATTCTTAAAATTTAAATAAAGGAACACTTACAAGATGTTTTCTTTGGAAAGGTATGTGGAATGGAAAAAATACTCTTTCAACTGATAAAACTTTTCGTGGTCTACAAAATGTAATATTTGAATTTTTTTTCTTCATTAATAAATAACAATGGAAAATTGAAACAATAAGAAAGCAAACTGCGAAATGAGCATAACGAGAGTTTAGTATTACTAGTCAGATATAATTAGTTTTCCATTTATCTTATTGAAGGGATACTGCTAAGCGGTTTTGTAAAGAATATTATGCACTATGAATTGAAAAAATATGTGCGTCAAATTGTCAACAAGTGGATCAATGTCTGAAATATTTAAAAGGTGATTCTTTTAATAGGTTGCCTATTCGATTCTGTACATGCATTTTCAAGATTGTTCATACATATTTTAACCGATAAAACACGGGCTAACATTTGTATAGGAAAGTTTGATTAGCTAGATAAACTATTATTTCTTAACTATGACAGTACATATGGAACTTCAACCTATTTATGTGACGGAATTTCAATATTGTCAATTACTATAATCTTAATACAGCATATCGAATGAAAATAATATTTTATGAAATATTATTATTATATTGTAAGTGTGATTAGAAAGAATATTTTCTTGCTTACGTGAAAATCGTTGTTGAAGTAGCAAGTGAATCAAATATTTCTTTGTCTTGCGATTGAATTCAACGCTTTTAACCCGAAAGCAAACACCTGGTGTAATAAGTTCTTCTTCTTCTTCAGAATACTCAGATAATGGACTGAGATCAGCAATAAAGGCATACATCACTTCCATAATGAATAATGTGTTTCCAAATTCTTCGGCTTTTTTACGATTGCGACTACAAGATGTATAGGCTTGAAATGACCCAAATGCCTCTTTATCTTTGGCCATAGCTTCATATTTAGCGATCTGTTCTTTCGTCAGTTCGGCTCCTCGATAAAGTGTCTTTTTAATTGTCACTTTTTGATTAAATGGATCATCCCAGAGTAGTAAACAGAATGGACCTAATGTACGAACTTTACTTCGCCATACTTGTTCATGTCCTTTATCTCCAACTAATCTCATTGCTGCATTCAATGTTTTGTAGAGGAAACTTTCCAATGTGTAAAGATAAACACAAAGTTTCCATACTTCCTCCATACCAGCGTTCTTCTTTTCTCTTAGCATTTTAGCTAATTTTTCGGCTTCTCGTTGTTTTCCAATATGTTTTCCTTCTTCAACGATACCGCAAGCAGCTTTTTCAATAAGCATCGGAATCATGTTTGGCTTTTTTGAAGGTAAATCATCTGGTTGAAGTTTCAGGTCTCTTCTGACTTCGATGACAAAGGGACTTGTCCAACCGTATTGACCACCAAACGAACGTTCAGTACTAACAGGAAGGTCCATAAAACGTGTTTCTCGTAGATGTTTGTCTTGTCGCTCGCGCACGACTCGTTCTATTGGTCTTTGCCTATAATCATCAGTATTCGATATTTGCAGATTACTTTCGAAATCAATATAATAATCATCCAATAAAGCTCGTTGTTGTTTGCTTTGAAATGCTTCTTCGATGATTAAATTTTCTAAATCCGAATAATGATTCCATATGGTTGGCTCGGATGACGAAAATGAATTTGGATTTGCTTTCCACATCCATTCAACATGTTTTAAAGAATTGTTTGGTGTTGCAGATGCATAGGAGGCCATAATAAACAATGCTTTTCTCTTGTTTTCAATATGGTAGATCGCTTTATTAACTAACTATTATTTTTATCTGAAAGCGTGAAAACAAACAATGATAATTGAAAAATAATAGAATAAGGAAAACCTCACTCTTGAAGTCTTGTTAAATATTGAATTTTTGTAAAACTCTTTCAAGTCAGAGAAAATATTCTGAAATCATCGGAAGGTTCTTTATGTTTCCAAGAAAAAAATGACGAAAATCTACATATTTAGAATTCTTAAAATCCGTTGTTCTCTTCTTCTAATTGAGTATATTCTACTTATTGTCCTTCTTCATCATTTTTTTTCCAAAATTTTAAATAAATAAATCAAATAAGACTTTTCTCATATATTTTTGGAAGAGTATGAAATTCGAGCAATATTTGGAATAATCATTATTATTTAAATTTATTCTTGGTTTTTTTATCGAAGAATCTTTTCAGATCATTAATGTTATTCAATAGAATAACACAATATTAATAAATAGATGTTGATTACACAATGCAAAACAATATATAGATAAGTTTTTTTTATCAATTATCAAGGAAAGATTGTTTTCAACTTTTTATTCTTATGTATTTGAAATTTTATTTTCATTCAGATGTAGTCTAACGAATGAATCGCAAAAGTTTAAAACAAAATATTTGGTAATTTCTAGTTTGGTTGGACTCTTCGCAGAACAATTAACATTGTTGATTTGGATATTGAATTCAATGGTCTTCGAAATATGAGCTTCACTATTATTTTATAAGATTTTCTTCAAGAATAAAAAAGTAATCTTTAGAAGAATTCGAAAAAACAACATTTTAAGTGAAAAATTTTGCTGTGTATGTTCATATTTTCCTTATTGAGACTTGAAATCTCAAGAAAGAATGTTCACATTAGCGACGTGCGCATTGGTAATTAAAGGAACTTTTGATCGTCACATTTTCGTCTTATTTGTTGCTCTATGATATTTCGTATAAGCAACGTTTCATTGCTTCATATTCATGTGAGAAGAGCAATATAAAGTCGAAACTATCGTGATGTATCATTTAATTAGAGAAGACACGGTCATGCCAAAAACGATCTTCAACAGTGATGGTACACTTGATATAAAAATCGGCGTCTATTGGGCAACAAGAAACTGTGTATCTTTTCCTTAGAATAGAAAAACAAAAACATCTGTATTATAATCTTTTTTTCTGCCTGCTACGATAATACTACTGTTATAATATGCTTGCCTTTTGCCTATAGTGCGATGCAAGGTTTCTGTGCTGTAATATATGCTTACTTTTGCATGCACTGTGTGGTAAATTTTGAGAAAAGTAAAGAACGTCATTTTTATTCCTTATATTTGGCAAAGCGGATTCATGAGGAAAAGTCCACGATACTGTGCGAAAATAAAGTACGAACCATAAGCAAGATGTTCACGAAAAATATATGATAACACCGTTAACTTGCCAGAAGATATCGAAAAAACAAAACCATCTGTTAAATGTACGATTATTTTTGAATATCGATGTACATATTGTTCAAACAGTGGAAAGCCATTAGTTAGTTTCGATTATTTTTTGGGCCTACGATTAACTTGCGACCATTTTTCATAGAAACTATACTGATATAGCATAAAATACTGACAATTAATCGGATGATAATGGGCTCGCCGCTCGTCCCGGTCATTATTAAAATTAACTACACCATTAACGACGATTAGCTCTCGTTTTCGCTGCTGCTTTACTGTGGGTTCAATGCAAAATAGCCGCAGTTAACTATCGGCCGAAAAGAAAAGAATAACCGTAACTAATCAACGGGTGAATATGGGTATGAATGAAAAGAACTCTTATTAAAAACCTGAATCTACATTCACATGGCACACAAACACCTACCCCCCAGAGAAACTCACAGTGATAACTATCGATTTTAGACATAAGAGCAACTTCAGTGCAAACCATTATGTTGAGGTTTTCGATGACTACCGTTCTAATATCATGGTGTATTTCATTACAAACTACGGTATTGAGTACCGTGATCTCTACTGCTCTCATATACCAAAGCATCTTCATATATTACGGCAGTATGTGTTACCTTTGTGGCTAACAGTTTTATAAACAGCGAAGAACTTTGCTTATTCGATCTGACGAAATATTAATAACGTCTAATAATCGTTTTCAAGTTACTGTTTTCTATTCATACCGATTTGCAGTGGATTGTGACTAATTTATTGAAATAAGAAAAGATTAAATTCACGGAAATCTGTTTTGTAGAAAACTGCTGTAAACAACGGTTTTTTGGGATTTTAAAGTGGTATTACTCAGGATAATTACGGTTTCGTCATGATAAGCATGGTTAGGCATAACTTTCTTGTATATTCGTTTATGAAAACCATAGTATTAAATGTTGCACTAGTTGTCAGTTATACAGAGTGCACTATGCTCGTTGACAGCCGCGATCCAATGCAGGACAAAACACCATAGCTAACTATTCAGTTTCGACAGGTCGACCATTACAATATAGTTTCATAATTATCTAAGACGCCTCAGCATAATTGCTAATGATATCGGGAAGCATTCCTAAGATATTTCAGATTTTCTACGACATCATTTTTGAGTTTAATAGAAATCATGAGCACTAATTAGTTCATTCTACGTAGTACTTTATTTGTAAATTAAGCATCGCAGTGTTTAAGGTATGTGCTTAACGCGGTATGTCCACAAAGAACCCTAGTATCAAGTATCGAAGTAAGTACCGATTTTATAAAGTTAAGTACCCTATGTTGTAGTTTTGCAAAGTATCAAAAGGCAGTAGTGCGGTTATTATTATGATAGTCATAATCCTGGCTATTAGTTTGTTTGTTTTCTTTTTGTAAAGAAAGCTTTCAATAAAACCATGCTATTTGATATTGATATACGCCTTATGCCTACTATTGTTTCTACAATTTGTACACCACGTATATAGAAGTATGATAGAATGTCGAAGAACGAAAAGAATTTTCAGGCTCAGTATTTCTCAGAAATTTTACATAAATTTTCTTATTTTATGTCTCACTGAAATGCGACTTTTCTGATGGAATTTGTGATACTTCGCCACATCTCGTATCAAAAGACCAGCCAGCTGCACTCTACGAAAATTTCAAGTAAGCTCGGTGATTCTGAGGCAGGTCTGCTGACTTAGATACGCTTGAAGACATTACTATGTGCCGTGATCCAAAAAAACTATGATTTTTACTGATTTTAAGTAATCACGACAGTCAGATTAGAAAACCAGATCATTTATTCATCTCTCTAGTAGAACCGACTGAAATCATAGCTTCGAAATATCATGGTTCTAAGTATGGATGTGGGTATGTTGGATTCGAAAAATAGAAGACTTATGTGCACAACCATACTCGCAGTTAAACCCGAACTCAAATCCATACTCACACTGGTATCCCGAACATTTTACTCTTGGAATAGAGATGACGAAAATCTTCGAAAAGTTTGGGAAAAAAGTCGGTGCCAGGTTAAAGTTTTTGCCTCTTATGTACATCTAACGACAGACTATCTTCCGATGCATTTATCTCAACTTTGAAATTTCTGATGCAGATTGACATTTTCTTTACGCAGAGGTCTTAAGTTCAACTGTTTGTGTTAGGGAATTTCGCATGGCTTCAATTCTCTATTACGGACAAAGGATTTAATAGCCCAACACATATAATAGACTAGCCATACCAATGCTCTGATTGGTCTCAGCAACAGTATGCTTTGCCAATACTGAAGTAAAGAAAAGTTCCGCTGAAACCTGATTGACTGGGAGATTTTTCTTTCAACGCATCCTATTTAGGAAAAGCTTCTTTACTACTGTAACGGTCAGAAATAGTATTATCAACACCGATTCGAAGGCTTTGCGAGGTTCTATTTCATATTATCCGAACGACGCCATATTTAGTCCTTACCACGGTAGAGAAAATAATTACTAAAATCTGACTGATGTTGATGAGAAGCAAGCGATTGCTTATTTTGTTGTCCATCCAAAAGTTAGTATTGTTCAAGTCACATACAAAAGCGACCCTATCGAAACCCTGCGATCAACATAGAGAATACTATGTTTTTTCCGCTGCTACGAAAAACAGAGACCTTTATTGAAGTTCGATTGTTCAAGGTACACTTGGCATTATTTGTAAAAATCTCTTCTCCATGAGAACGATTTACAATGGATTAGAATAGCTAAGGTTGGCTCAAAATGACTCAAATTATTCCAATGAGATCTCTTTCTTGAGACAATCTCTTGATATTACAATGACGCTAAGATAGCTTTGAAAAGACTCATATATATGATGCTCATACATAGCTTACAAAATTATAAGTACAATGCTCACAGAACTTTAGACCCTTGATACGCTCTAATATTCCTTAAAGCCATGATATCCCTACATAACCTTTTAAGAGTTACACTGGAACTAATTCAGCAATTATAATTTTTCTCAGCATTATATAATCTCTTGCTATTGTAATTCATAAAACATGAATTGAGTATGATTGGTACAATGTGCATGCGTAAGAGAGCTTCTAATTTGGAGTTCACGCATTTTGAAGTACACTTTTATTAAACTAGAAAAGTTCGTTTGACTTAGCGCATTCTACACTACTGCCGTTGAGTGTGAACCTGAATGATTGGTTCTCATGCTAATGTAGATATGTACAAGGAGCCTTGATGATTGAAGGGTCTCTATGAATTGGGTGCTCTTACTTGGTGTGAGTAATGAACTTTCACAAAAGAAGTAAGTGTAATACTCCGGCTTCATATATAATCTATCCCCTATCCTCGACTGAAATTTCTTTACCTCGTTCTTCTCCTATATGTACTTTGGAGCTACACCATTAGTTTGTTCTTCTCTCGTGCATAATGTTATCCGTAAAAGGAATAACCACAATATCCTTTTCTGTTCTGTATATCTACTTTGGAATGACATGCTTGGTATGTTCTCGTCTCGTACATAATAGTATCCATAAAAGAAATAATCATAATATCCTTTTCCGATCGTTATGTACTTTGTGACGACATCCTTGGTGCGTTCTTCTCTCGTGCATAGTGTGGTCCATAACTGTGCTCTAACCTTTGTTCCTGACGTATTTCTCTGTTATTATGTTCACTGTATTTTTCAAGGTCGTTCTATATATACGAAGTAGTATATAAGGAACGAGAAAATTACAGCATATGGACGTTTTCTTGTTATACCAATAAAATATGCTTAGAGTAGCTTCTAAGTAGTATCTCTTATAACAGGAATCGTCACAATTGGCGACTCTGGCTATCTAACCAGCTCTTCTCTTACTGTTCTACATTTATTATTTCAATCTTCTTCCCTTTATCAATAGTCCTACGTATGACTGAACAACAGAGTCCAATCGACGAAGCCGTTCGCCATATCTCAACCACTCTATCACAACATGCGGATACTATTCGAAGCCTTCAATAAACTCTGGCATCTCTACAATCACAATTCCATACCAAACTCACCACATTTCGTGAAGAAACTCAATAAGAATTACGAACCATTGAATCTAATCTCAATGCAGCCATTGCTACCAAAGACGCTATATGGTCTGAAGTGTCAAGCGATATGCAATCTCTCAATAGCGGACTCGTCGAACTTAAGCAATTATTCCAGCGCCGCTAGACAAATCGACCTCAACTTTCGACTCCTCATTCTTGAAACACTACCCCTTTTTCGGCTCACACTAGTTGGGTGTGGGTGTGTGGATGTGAGTGTAGGTGTGGGGATGTGGGTGTGTGG
>CAJNOL010002605.1:18654-35254 GCA_905250125.1 Rotaria sordida | reverse complement strand
ATCGAGAAATAAATTCTCTGTCGAGTGAACTTAGAGACAGATTTTGAAACGATTTCAAACTTTTCCCGAGAAAGAAACAACACTCACACCCGTTTATTATGAATCACCTGATAGTAGCTTGTTGATAATAGAATAAGAACGACAATGATTTGTAATAAAAGTTTAGGATATTTCCTTGAAAATCCCATTGAAAACATAGAACATGCAAAATACATAGTTTAGTTTAGTCTAGAAAAAAATCTTTAGTTTTTTTTTTGTTAGTTTATGTTGTCGATCTACATGTCACAAACATTCGATGATTTCTTTCACTTGTCAGCATAGCTTTTATGCGTGTTCTAGTTCGAAAATTCTCAGCTGTAAGAGTTTTTTTGAATATCTTTTTGACATAGTGATCCAAACATTCTATATTCTTTAAATCTTCGAATGCACAACGTATCTTATTCATATTGTCACATGCAGCACATGTTGATGAGGAGGAATTACATGATAAGCCAAATTCTTCCTCAGCGTAATTCACAAGTAGTTTAATATTCAAACTTGTTTGATTTTCAAATTCATAAGCTTTGCAACAAAATACAAATGATTGAAGTTTGAATATGTATATTAACACTATGTGGAAGTATGGCAGCATAATTTATGTCTGAAAAGAAAACATTACAGACAACACATGTGCATGAAAATTCTAATTAAATACGAATGACGCTTTCTTATTTGATCTTTCGAATGCATAACCATTTGAAAATGAATAATTGCATATGAATAATAAAAGAGTTAATTGTTGGTTATAATTGTAACGGCTTGTCTAAGCTATTTTTGCTATTCCTTTTCCTATGGACATGCAGTACAATTTACTTTGTATCTGACTTCTATTTCCTTTAGAATGCACTCGTATGTAGGAAGTAGGTGTACGTAGAGTGACAGAATAGCTTAATAAACGTCGTGATGAATCACACAGGCAAATATATCTCATCATTTGTCGTTACAATGATAATAAATACTTTAACAGAATGTGCGAAGTATGATCTTGATGCAAAAAGATAAAACCAAATTCAGTACGAAATATACTCTAACAAGCAACTCGCATTGACCTAATATTGCGTACAACGCTTTAAGCCCAATCTCTACTGGATCGGTATCCAAAACACGATAGAGTCACTTCAACTTTACATAAAAGGCGTCTTCATGATGATGCAAAGTTATCATAAAGCTTAATGAGAAAAATTTCGACGTTTCTATTGCGATTTGTGACGTAGTCAAGGGCCCCATATCAGTAGGAAAAATCGAATAGTTCTGAACTCCGTGATATCAAATCGATAAAAAAGTAGATCACAATGAATGAAATCCGTAAAAAGGGTTAAAGCCAAAATTTATATGATTTAAGAATAAAATCGGTATGTTGAGAAGTCTGTCACAGCCTGTCGGATTCTCTACTTTTGCGAAATACTTCAATATTCATTAGCAGGCATGCTTAAAAAAAGGTTGAGTCTACAGTAAAATTTGTATAGAATTATATAGGTTTTAGTTAGCCGACAAAACTTCTTAGATTGACAAATTTATTTATTTCAGCAACACTCGTTTCTATCATTGACAGTACTAGAAATGATATCATTCATCCTCAAGATAACAGTTGGTGATTCCAATGTTGTTGATTGATCCTTGTTCATTATCCATAATACAAAATTATCTGCTAGAATTTCTTCCGGATGTATAATATAAGTTGTATTATTTCCGATTTGATCAAAAAAATTACTAGCTTCTGCGTATGATAAATATTGTAATGGTTCTAACGGTTCGAATGTCGTATCATCTAAGATCAAAGTTGTTGCCACTAGATAATCAAAGAGATTGGTAGAAAAGTTGGGATTAAAAGCACGAGAAGCTTGTAAAATTGGTGTGCATTTATATGTTTTTCCATTTTCATCTTCAAGTTTTTTCAATTCAATATAATATTTCAAAACCAATGGTGCATCTGGATTAGTTATTTTTCGCTGTTGTAAACTAGCTGGAAATTCGATTGACTTCATGACTGGTATTTTATAGTATCCAATACTTGCATATAATTCATCACGAATTGTTGAATTTGTATGCCATTTACTCCATATATGAAATAGTTCGTGAATAAATGTTTTACGCATCTGCCTATTAAGAATAATTGTTAGTGGCATTACAATAACATTTTCATTACGGCAATATGCAGCATTATTTTCATCTTTTCCATTTGTTAATACAACATAAATTCGTGGTGGATAAGTTAATAGTTTCAGTTGTTCTAGACAAGTAGTGTTGATATATTGAATACACGACGCCATCACCTGGCTTGATTCTTCATCCCAAACCAATATTTGTTGTGCAATAAACTTGAAATAATCTTGTACTGTTGGTGAAGATACACTTACACGAGACTCTAAATCGAACTGGCTAAAATTATTGACAAAATCATCGGTTTTTTCTAGTTCTTCGATGGCTTGTTGGCCTGAAATCAATTCAATAATGGACCAGTTCGCAGTTTTCAATACAAATATCTTATTGGATGAACTGTGTAATGTCGATGCAGCAGCATTGACACTCATGTTGAAAGTACAAACAAAATATCTAAAATCAAACTGGATAACTTAGCTAAAGTATCGTAGCAAGTGTAGTCACATGAAAAAAAAGTCAGAAGTGACTTGGTGAAAACGTTGCAAATGAATAAAACGAATGTACCGAAGTCAATTCACAAGGAAACAATGTTGATAATGTTTGTTGAATAAAACTACTGGTATACATGTCAAACAAGAAAATGGTTGACTCACAGTAATTCTATTATTTTCAGTTTTTTAAACTACAATAAGATTTGACGATCCTTATCGATCAGATATACACAATGCAAATTTCTCTTGGCGCCGCCGAAAATGTTACCAGTGAGTGCCAAAGATCATAGCTTGAATTCGATGGGAAAAGATGATTCTCTACATTGGTGTTGATGAATTGGCCTGCTTAGATGAGAAAAACACGATAATCATGGTAGACGCAGTATTAAGGTCGCTAAACTGCAAAAAAAGCAAGGTACATTGTGATTTGGCAGAAAAATCAATGATCAAAAAATTTTAGCAAATTATATCAAAGAAAAAAGATCCTAGCGTAATCTCTAACCAATTAGGATGCTAAACACGATGGAATTACTCTAGACGAGATCAAGAAATGTTGGTAAGTCCAAAAATGTTTCTCAGCGAATCAAAGATCAACAGGCCGAAAATCTCATTTATTGTTACAGACTGTCACAGATATGTTGGCAAACCTTGAAAACCGTCACATACTATCACAGATGTTTCAACATGCTTTTTTATTTTTCGAGTATGGAACTTAAATTTATAAATAATTATCTTAATAAATAAATAAACAAAAAAATTTATGAATTATCTATAAACAAATAAATAATTAAAAACACATTTTACCAACACTCACATTCCACATTCGCACAAACTTATACCCCATGCTCTATGTTGTTGAAAGAATTTGGTAAGCTGTGTTCGAAAATCGTGTCACATTTGATAGAGGTTCTCGAGCGCATCTTGGAATATAATGACATATTTTTTATGCTATACGAAATAAAAAGTCTAGAAAGTCACAAACATTTGAAGAATTATAGTCAATTCTTATTTTTTTTATGCACCTGTGCCTTTGACGAAAAGAAAAATGTAACTATTCTCATTTCTTATCTCCTCAAGTCTGCACGTAAAGCAACACAATGATAAAGATCATTTATGAGTGATATAAAATGTAGGTTGTCCTACACATACTGCATATTTGATCATGACTATTTTATCGCTATTCGTTATTTACCTAATTCTTTTTGGTATGAAGAATGGAAATTTTCTACAGGGTATGAAAATTCGATCGCAAGACATCATGACAAACAATGTTCGATCCCAAAGATGCACAGCAGAGTGCCAAGTTCATTTGAAACTTGGTCAGCCTTTGGTGTGGCCTGATCAGTGTAAAGAGCTTACTACATTAAATCTCTGCGTAGTTACAGTTCAGGTGAACTATCATCAGAAAGATGTGGGAATTTTTTTTTACGAGATCGGAAATCCTACTGATGTCATGGGTTCACACTTTCATGAAGTACCACAAAGCCTGTCTCGAGCGTCACGCTATTTCTTCGGATCTACAAATGACGATTCATTACATATATGGACCTACATGTGTGCGACAGGTCAGGATGAATGCGATAAGAAATTTCTAGAAGCCAACCTGACTGGTATCTTAACTAGCATCGATGATAAGGGAATGCGCAGTAAACTCTCGAAACTTCTCTACACTCCGACACCGAATGTGCAACAGTGCTATACAAGTTCGAGTGAGCTTACCAATTGTCTATATGGAACCTGCTACTACGGCTACAAAATAGGAAACATTCAGGAGCAGGACATTTTTTCAATTCAGGACGTGCAGACTTGTGTATCCGACGATGATAATAATATGGTTCAAGTGACACATGTTGTCGGACGTGCTCTTTCTGGCTCCAAACAGTACAATTTCGATCTTCTTACATTCGTTTGCAATATTGACAAATGTAATGAAGCTATCACTATAGCCGGTTTGAAAAGCATTTTTAATAATGAGCAGAGTGGCGATGATGAAGTTCATGTTGATTGGAAAAAGCAATCTAACTCAGCTGCGACGAATTTTTTCGAATTCTTTTTTGTAGTTGCTACTGCATTATTCTCTCTTGCCAATTTTCAATAAAAACCGATATAACTTTTCTGCATTCACTACCAGTAATACAAAATATATTGTACCAACATATCGAGGAAAAAACAGCGGACTTCAAGAGACTTCAAATTTTCAAAAGAAGTTAACAGACTTCTAAAGACTTCAGGACACGTCATGGGAATTCATGAGACTCCAGCATGACATCTGGTGCAAAAGTCATGGAAGAAATATCGACTCCTATGTCTCTTCAATAGAGAAGTGCTGAGAAAAATTTTTTCCCCAGACGATAGAGAATGTATTCTTCTTTCGCATCATATAAAACTTATTTTTATCATCTGCTCATGAACAAAATTACGTTACAGGAAAGAGAAGCACCCTTAAAGCAAACATGGAATTTATTCGAGATTCGACAAAAACAGACGAAATATTGATTCCTATATATCTTTTTTAATAAACACATTCTGAAAGGAATATTTTTCCATTAGTTGATAAAAAATTTCTTCTCTTTTGAGCATTATATCATTCATATTTGTCATGGATTCCTAAATGAAGTGAGAATAGAAAAAAGAAAAACACTCGCGCAATAAATTTGTGATTGTTATGCGAACTTGTTCAAAATATAGTGTAACACGACAGTTAATCAGAATCAACAGCCATTATACACTATGTTTTTGATGCGTTCATATAAAAATTGCAAATTTATTGCGCGGGTGTTTCTCTTTGTCTCCCCTCATTTGAATTAAAAATGTATGGCAAATATAAATCAAATACTTTTCGAAACAGGAGAAAAATCTTATCGCGACTGATGGAAAAATATTCCTTTCAGACATTGTTTATCGAAAGAGACACAAAGGTTCATATGTTGTGTTGTAATTTATAGGAAAAGTGCGGACTCATTTGAGGGTGCCTTTCTTTTGTTTTGCACCGTTTCATTCATGGACATGCGATAAAAATAAGTTATATATACTTTGAAAGAGGAAAAAATTCTGATTTCTAGTAAAAAAGGTTTTCTTTCAGTATCCTTCTATTGAAGAGACATATCAGTCGATATTTGCCCTATCGCTTTTGCATCATATGTTATATTAAAAGCTGTAACTCAAAGACTTCATAACACTTCACGAGACTTCAAGAGATTTCATCAGACTTCAAAAGTCTTCATAAGACTTAAAAGACTTCATGAGACGTCAAAGCTGAAGTCTCCGTTGTTTTTCTCTCGCAATATACCAGACATTGGTCAGTCTCAAGCCAATCAGGATGGACGACAGTATGGGCATATGTGGTCAAACCATAGGCACTCACACCCTCTCCATTCACAGAATTCTAGCTTAACCGGTTGCGGCAAGAATAGGAAAAAAAAGAGAAACTTTAAACTACTAATATCTGAGAGAAAGAATGATTCGACAATTGTATTCTTAGTACTACTTCTTCTTTATTGATCAAAATCTATTTGAGATCGAATTTTTATAAATTCTGAATAGGATGAGATCTGAAAAATCGTGGAAAAGATAGTAGCATACATTCAATCAATCTGAGGATGTCCAGCCGATTAATTTATTACGCCTTGGCGCCTGAAAAACGGCACTGAAAAATAGAAGAAAATCCTTCAAATGAACTTTTCAATAATCAATGATCGAACTTAACAATTGATATTTCAATACAATGCTGACTATCTTACAAGAAATGGAGAATGAAGTTATGTGATAGAGAAGCTCTATTTTATTCTTTCATTAAATACCTATTTGCATTTTAACACTTGACAAAATAGTATATTTTGTTTGCTTTACGAATTTTAGTGCTACGTAGGAATTGGCACGATTCTTACAAAATGATTTCAAGTTTTCTTTTAACATATACGTATTTCGAAATAAAATTCAACATATTTTTTCTTCTTTACTACTCAACAATACTGGTGGGTAGCGAACTCATAATCACATGGTTACGTGAGAAAAAAAATATTTTTTGATGACTGACTTAGAATTTTTTACGAACCAATTGAAATTATCATGAGCATCGACGTTATATACTTGCTTGTATCACCCATAAATAACATGTCAGACAAAATCGACAATTACTTGCACTTGTTGTTACCTGTCAAACGCTATACATGTCGTGCGTTCTGTCATTTGTATAATCAATAAGTAGGCACGATAAAAATCTGACTGGTAATTGTAGCGATGAAAATAATCATTTCGATTCTGTCATGCCTTTGCACTGTCCTTCGCTTTCTTTCATATTTCATGTTTCTTTTTTCCTGTTGTTATGTGAAGGCTTCATTGCATATTTAAATAAAAGCTGTAATGCAGAGAAAAAAAGAGAAAACGCGTAAAATCCAATAGTGTGCAGCAGCCAATCAAAAGATAGTACAGTAAAACCTCTCTAATGTGAACACCATTGGGACTTTTCAAAAGTGTTCACTATAGAGACGTGTTCACTAATAGAAGTTTTACTGTAGCATTATTAAGTCAATTTAATTAGTGCTAACCACATATTTACACCTGAAAGTTCGAACCATTGTTCTATTAAAAAAAGAACTTTGGTTGAATCGTATGAAAAATTACAATTTTTAAAATGAATTTCTCGCTTATACAAAACTTTCTAGCTAATTGAATACATTCGATCCTGTAGACTTTTCAAAAGAGAAGTTTTTGATGTCTGTATTCATGTTGGATATGGCTGCCTACGCGTACTATTGGATATGTGCTCTTTCTGATTGTTTTCTTTGACCTCATTTTTGAAAGTGTGCACATATATGTAAATCAATAAATGATAATTTTTCATTATGTATTCTGCTACATCAGCAATGATTGAACTTGTCTTTCTTTCAATGTGATCTTTTAATGAAATCGAATCGCCCAAGTTTTACAGAAGCTAATATTTGTCGTTTACCATCTTTGATGTGAAATAAGACATTAATTTCTAATGAATAAATTCAAGGTTATGTTCCTGCGGAGTGGACGGCAGAGGGTCCGAATCCCCACTTTTGAAAAGTAGTGCCTTTCTATAGCAAAATTGCTATAGAAGTTTTGTTTTAAAATCTAAATATTACAGCTTTACTCTGAGAGTAATATGCAAAACTTCGCGGTACATATATTAGAACCCCCATTCTATTCCTTTTGGCACATTCCTGAATAAATTTTGTTCATAAACAGGTTTAGATGTAACTTTCTGTTCATGAAAAATGACACTTTTGTTTATTTCACAGTTAATCTTGCTACTACTTTTGTAGTTAGCCTAGAGTAATTGTATCTTTTTATTTTATAGGTGGTTTTTCTTTTATCGGTTTTTGTTCCTATGAATTTGTAATTAGATACTGTTTAATGAAAGTTTCTTATGAATCCTCTTAATAAAAATAAACAGAGAAGAATGGCAAACCAAAAAATTATCTGACTCGACTCGACTTGACTCGGTAACACCGATGACTCGACTCGAAATTTTTTTTATATGACTCGGACTCGACTCGAGAAAAGGCTTGACTCGCCCAACCCTGTGTTTCACCGTCAAAAAAAAAATTAACACTTCTATATTGAGTCGTTATTGAGTAAGGTTTGCCCGCGCAAACTATACTCGAAAAAACGGAAAATAAGTTTTTAAAAACCTTATGTTTTTCAATATAGAAGTTCAGAAAAACCTAAGTAATATCCTTAAAGCTCATCATAAAATCAATCAACTATTATGTATTCGAGAGTTGACACTTTGCTGTATCTAACGAGTTATAAATCACAAAATTGATAGATTTGGTCAGAATTGACTTCGTCTGAGGAAGGGCCCCTTAAACGGTGAAAATCGCACCGCTCTACCTAGTTTCTATGAAACATTATTCAAAAATTACTCACACTTTTTCTTTTTTGAAATGAGTATTCGTTATAAGCGGTTAAGTATAGATGTAAAGATAAATATAGAAATGAAGGTGTGGGGGTAAGTAGATAAGACTAATTGTATTCATGTAGAAGCCACTACGAAACTCTTTGTACAAAACCTTATTTTCGATTTGATAAAAAGGTTTTGTGGGAAACCTCTTCTACGAAACCTTTTTTGTTTTGGTTTCGCAAACAACCTTTTTTGTTTAGAGTGTAGGTTCTATTATATTCATTGATTCAAATTTGCCGATAAAAAATCCATCAAATGGAAAGAATAAGGAAGAAAATGTGTTATGAGGAAGTGATACAGGAAGATGGATGTATCAATGGGTGAATCTATGTAACTACGTGAGAATATGTATTATTATTATCATAATTGAGTATTTATATATTTTCTTAGAGATTTTTAAACTAATATGAACATCAAAAAATCGAAAAGTGATCCTTTAGTGCTTCGAGCTCATTTTACGAATATTTGATTTATTGAAATGAGAAAATAGTTACTCGTATGCTTTTTTTTCGACTAAAGAATAACGATAATTTTTCCTAGGAAACAGACTAAGATGAGTTAAGTAGAAATTTAAAAAAACTAAACCTTAGTATTTTAGCCTAATAAAATTACGAAGTATCATAAAGTCGCCATTTTCTTTGGAAAGGGAGGAACAAAGGTTTTGAACTGATTTTCAACGACCTTGAATTATTTTGAGTAACTTAATATTTAGTAGAATTCACTAAAAAAGATACAAAGCGCTTCTTTTTCCTCTGTTTTGTTATTCTATAATTCAATTCTCAACTAGTTAAAGAACAGATGGAGCTCGCAACAATGAATAGCCGATCGGTACAATTTTCTCTTGATTGACTTGGCCAGGAATGTTTTTGAATTTTCACTCCATCTTTTCTTCAGAAAAATTCAGCACAACAGAGTATTTCTTCGGAGATCAAACTCTATTAATAGATGTTAACTTTCATTTCTATAGTAACTGGTACACCTGAGTGTTCTCTCAAATTGAATAAATCAAAATGCATTTGATAGGATTAACACTTATCTTTTATATTGATTTATATTATCAAAATCACTTTATGTATTGACAATCCATGATATTGCTATGAAATAACAGATAGTTTTGCAGAAAAAAACCCAGCAAAGACTCTTTTTTTTATGGTTGAATTCATAATTATGTTATTCATGGCCAGTTGGTATCGTAGAAAATAGAAAGCCTGGTTGGGAAGGTAGAGAATTATAGATGTAGAGAATATCCTCACTTATCGACCTTGCATAGAATTGCCTAGAAGTTAATCTGCCTATACTTTTAAGCAAAAAGTTTTATGATCCTCGTTCTCAACAAATAATTATTTAGCAACAAATTTACTGTTGATTTGTTTGTGTTTTGTGTTACGCTCTTTTCATTTCGGTACAAAATATAGAAATTGAAAGTATGTATTTCGTGTCTATATACTAGGTAACGACGTGGCTGTGCCAAGACGAACAGAATAAGCATGTATTTTTAACAATGCTATCAATGTCTGATTGATAGGATATTTAATTAGTGACGAAAGTTAGAGAGGAGTTTTTTGTCCTCTAAAAACATTTTATTCACTTACTGATAAAAAGAAAAGAATTGATAAGAGGGACACAATGAAAAATACGGCAATGTTGGAGCATAATACCTATATTGGATGCAATAGTAATAAAGGAAAAACATGGCAGATTGTCCACTCGATTTGATTGTTATAAGAATAAAAAGTTTTAAGGAGAATTCACAGCAATTGATCTAACGCTCTGTCAGTGAAGTCAGGGAAAACCTTACTGATCATATCTATGAAATGAAGTGCATGTATGTTGTACAAAAAAAAAAGAAAGCACGAGTCACAGAACATTAAATAGAGAAACTTAAATTTGATGAGAAAAGTACCGATTTCAAATGAAAATAATTTCGAGTAAAGCAATCATAGTGATGAGCAAGAATGGTGCACATAACTGATGTCCAGCGCCAGTACCCCCAGTTGGTGATGATGTTGAACTGGTAGTATTGGTTTGGATGACAGTAATTGTAGCGCCCATTCCAGGATGATTCTGACATCCATAGTAATAAGTACCAGCAGCAGTGAAAGTTACAGAAGTATTAGTCCCTGCTTGAGTAATTGGTGTATTGAGTTGATCACCACCAGTGGCTTCGTGGCAGAATTTGGGCAGAGGACTGTTTTTGCAGATTGTTAACGGATGATTTGAGACATTTGTGGCCAAAATAAATTGTAACTGATCACCAATATTTAAAGTCAGATTTGGGCTGAGTGTATTATTCAAAGCGAAAGTCCGATTGAACATAGTTGGATTTCCCTGAGGACAAGTTGAGTCCGGGACGCATGAAATAAAAGTTACAGTGTATATTACAACATCTGCTGAAACACTTGAGAAAGCTACAATCACCAATACAACAGATAACAAACCCAACAGACGAGCCATGTGTGCGTGTTAGATGTGTAATGAGTGAGAAGAACGAGAGATATGTTGAGAATGATGTTACTTACACGACAAGCTTGAGTAGATGCTCGCTATAAAGAAAAAAAAAGGTGAATAGATACGGTTGAGCAGTCATGCATCTGACAGTCACTTGCAGCGCTTTTTTTCGCTCTATCAAATAGACAAAGCTCACTGAATAAATGAATCAGTGAATAAAATATTTTGCACTTGTTTCTCTAATAAATTCTGATGCGTAATGTTTTCTCGTATTAAAACAAAAGTAATGATAGTGTTCTAGTTAGAAATGTCGTTTTCCAGTTAATTTATTTTAAATTTAAATTTCGTAAACTTAAAATAAATTTAAATTTCGTAAATTTAAATTTAAAATACATTTTCATAGGGGAGTCAAAAAGTAGTGAAAGTGGTACTGTAATTCCTTATGAAGAGTTGTAAGGAACCTCCTCTCTATATAGTCTGATAGAGAAAAGGATGTTATATATTTCTATGCTATTTGATCATACTTCAACTAAATTATAATAATGATAAAATTTCGATAAGATCTATTTTTCTATCATATGGACCGAATATATGAATGTCTATTTAGTGGATAGTTGCTGAATAACTTTTGATAAAAGCTAGTTAGAGAGCTGCGGTTTTCATTGTTTGAAAGAGGAGATGAAGATGCATCGAATCGTATATTATAGATTTTCCTAGTATATTGTCTGAAGTTTGTTTACTCAATTTTCTAAGTGTAGAAAAATGGTGTCTTATCACAAAAGAAACAGCAAAAAAAAGTTTTTTACAGACATTGTCAGAAAAATAAACTTAGAGCTTCGACTAAAATATCTATAACTCCTAAATGATTAATCCTAAACATCTGAACCTTGTGCAGTTTTGTAGACCTTTCATTGGCGGTTTGAGTACATACCCAACAATTAAGAATTCATTATAAACATCTCACCGCATAGGTTGGTGTCCAAGGAGATCTATTGAAGACGTTAAAAAAGTCATGTCAAAAAATCTATAATTTACGATTCGATGCATCTTCATTTCCTCTTTCAAACGATGAAAACTGCAGCTCTCTAGCTAGCTTCTATCAAAAGTTATTTAAAAACTATCCACTAATTAGACATTCATATATCCGATCCATATTAGAGAAAAATAGGTCTTATCGAAACTTTATTATTATAATATTAGTTGATGTATGATCAAATAGCATAGAAATATAGAGCATTCTTTTCTCTATCAGACTATATAGAAAGAAAGTTTCTTAAAACTTTTCATAAGGAATTATGTTTCACAAAAATCGTATTGGAGATTCTACATGGTATATTGCAGTCGATTATCTGTAACAGATTTTTGTTCGATAGGAAATATCGAAATCTTAGAAGAGTAATCGTTTCTACCAACACAATTTATTGATTGCTTTTTGAAAATCTTGTTGCACATTCGTCGACACAGTGCAAGTAAACTCAGTTGACTTTTCCAAAGTAACAAAACCGTTTGACTCTTGAAAAATGTGAAACATCGTGCGGAATGGATATATTTTTAGACAATTGGTTCGCACAAAATCTTTGCTCAACTAAGCTTCTATCATTGATCGATCGATTTTACACTTTGATTAATTGTGTATAAAGTGAACAGCATAGAAAATTCCTTCATTAACTGAATCAGTAACAGTAATAGAATTAAATCTTGTTTAGTTCCATGGATTAAAAAAAATTTTTCGTCGGTCGACTTTCGATAAACCATACAATAAAACTAAAAATATTGAAAAAAGTTGATATTCACTCGATAATAGAATAATGATAACTAATTATCGAAAGAAAAGATTTGTACTGTTCCACGACAGTTGAAGAAAGTGGATTTAATCGCGTAGATTGGTTTCCATTCAAATTGACGACGCCTTTTCATAAGATGTCGTTCGAAATGTAAAAACAAATACTTTGAAAGCAACTTCGTCATGAATAAACACGCAAACAATTTATATCAAAATTCAGTAAAACATTGGACAGAAATGTATTTAAATGAGAACTGATTTGAAATATCTTTGGAATTCAGGGACTTTGTTTATGATGCATGCCAAATTTAAAAGGACTACCGTAAGTTTTGGAGCTCTTTTGGCTCAATTAGAAATCAAAGATAGTTTGACGTAAAACTTTCAGCCATTGTAGAGTCCAGAGTTAGTAGTCATTCTCATAAGTTTCAGTTTGATCGGCCAAAATTTTCCCTTACTTTGCGACTCAAGTAAATAAGCTTTTTTGTGACTTTTAACACGTTAGGAACCGAGTCAGCTCTTTTATCGCTTACCCGTTCGATCCGATTGAACTTCTACAACTGACCGGTTTTCATGTGTTTTTTTTCTGTCTTTTATCAAATTTTTCCGTCACCGAAACTAGTCTATTGTATCCATTTTTATTGATTTTCGGATGCGTTCTTTTATAAACAACCTTATATCTTCAATTATATTTAGACCTGATCATAAATTGCCACATACGAATTATATTGAAGTTGTGCTTCCCCATACATAATTTGAGCGTAAACTGCTGCTGGGCAGCTATGTCATCTATTCACAGGGCAATACTGAGTTGCATGCATATATGAAATCAACATCATGGTGTAAAGAAGATTTAATGCATTTCACGAGCCATTACAGATGACCACCAAACAATTCTGATTTCAATGTTTTAACTTATTGTGAGTGGAATGCTATGACACATAATACAGAATGGAATAAAATTTAAGACTATGATTCAATAATTGATGAAGTAAGAGAACGAATTCGTCGTGTACCAAAGAATCATCTTGTTCACAGAGTCGAAAATTGATCATAAAATTTTGTCCATGTCGAAGAAAAGTGTGCATATCAAATAACCTTTCCTTTGTAGATTGTAGAGCTTTTCATGCTGCTGCATCTAGCAATCCATTTTGCTTTTTAATAAAATGTATTTGGTGATGAAAAGATGAAATGTAAAGTACGGCTAATTATTATTGTTGATAATAAATAAAAATCATCTTACTAACACATTTCTTACTTGATGTTACATTAAAATCTAGCAGACATTGAATCTTATCACTACCAGCATAAAAAAAACATTATTTATTTTCACCTAATGTCGAGTTTTGTGGAATACATCTATAGAAAATAAATCTAGAAAAACTAAAACTAGAAATAGACTATAACTATTTATATGTTCTAAGGACATTTTCACAAATGTAATTCGATATTGATAGAAAAAGTGAAGCGATTTTTTCAGTTATAATGATAGATTGTTCCTTGCTTATACTCATGAATTAGGTTTACACATTCATCAATATCTAAAATAAGCAAAGAAAAATATATAAAAAAGCTGCCGTTCAGTTTTAAAATCTTCTCATTGAAATAGACATGTAAATGATAAGGTATCTGTGCTTCCAAGTCTATCTAAATGATTTTCATGATTTCTAGCAAAAATCTTGGTAAATTAGCGGAGTTTGGTAATGGTTTTTTTATTGTTTACGACCATTATTAATATAGAATGTATTAACTCCTAGCATAGGATAATAAATCTTTACCCTTATATCATATTCATCAAAACATATTACTCTGTGCACGAAGAACAGTATGAGTCGCGGCTCTTTGAGAGATGGAATGTGTCTCCACGCCACGACACTTATGCAAAGAGTTTGTTATGCGAGGACTTGCATTTTTGAATAATCGACTACTTCAATTTGTTATTTCCATTCAATTTCTGTATTCGTGGATGTAGATTAAAAAAATTCTGTTGAAAATCAGAACTCTGAAGAAAGTTCTAGACACACAAAGTTTGAAAAACAAACTCGATTTGGAAACAAGCGTATGGGTATATGATGTTTATATATACTATGAAAAAATATTGGCGGGAAGCATACATCTGACTTAATCGTGCTGTAAAAACGAAATTCTAATCAGATATCTGCATTTTATCAGTAGAAGATATTATATTTATCTGTTAGAACGGAATTATAGGCTCTTATTTAATCATTCTAATACTGTTAATAAGAAGAAAAGTGTCTATATCACAAAATTCATAAATTCTTCTAAGAAAAAATGATCTCACTGCTATTTTGATGATGGCGACACAACAACTCTTTATCGTCCGAGTGTTTCTCAATGAGGTTTGATCTTCATACTCTATGTCCATATGTACGTCATCATCGATTGGGTCCCATGAGCCGAAGCCTAGTATGCATTGCCATAGAGGGATCAGTGATGTGGAGAATGTCGCGCTGGCAGCGTGCGCGCGTGAACAACTATTTATATGGTGAGACATTTATTCCCGATAGACAGAGTGAAAAAAATTTTAAAAAAAACAAGTCATACAGTTGGTTCTTTTTGTTCAACTATTGCTTCAATTTCGACAGAATGTAGTTGTAAACGAGACGCAACGCTCTCATCGTCTGTAAAAATTTAAAGAGAAAAGGCGCCAAGAGTGGATCGAGGAGGATAGAAACCATGTTGTGCTATAGAACATCGATGAGATATTGTACTCCTAATTGTCTTATATGGTTGTACTGTAGATCAATTATAGCGAGCGTCTGTATGGAAATTACTATATGAGAGACATGAAGAGCAGAGGCAAAGTGAGAAGGAGATAATCATGTTCTGCCTTAAACCATAAGCGAAATATTGCGCTTCTTGATCTGGAATTTTATTCACAGCGAGTTCCATTTTGTTCTGTATGTGCAAAAAGTTGATAACTAGAGAAGCGCAAAAGTAGCTGCAAGTGTGTGTGAGGATGCAGATGTACGAGTCGCTGTAATATTTCTAGTTATAGGGAATATAAGGTCACAACAGTCTCAAATGCAACACCCATACCCGTACCCGCATTTTAATGTTGATCTTAGCAACACAAGGTTTATTTTATGTGATTTCATCTGTACCAAGAAAACAAAAACTTTCAACTATCTTATCGCAAAAGATATAAATAGAAGGTACTTATGCTGAATCGAATTTCATTTCACCTATTGATAATAACTCAAAGGTAAGAAGATGACAATGTGGCAAACAAACACTACTGTGATCCGTTGTTGGATAGCATAATTAGTTATTTAAAAATAAAATGATTTTTGTGTTCTTATCGTTCAACAGACTCTTAATAAAAATTAAAGTTAAAAAATTCAATCACTTATTATTTATTAGCCATAATTAATTATATATAACTTTACTGTTAGTTCCTTAAAGAGAGCGATTATTAATAATGCAAAAGACATACAAAGCAGTAAATAAACGAAAGAACCTTTTTCTCATTAAAGTTTTTTTGTTCAACAGTTTATTTTATTTCTATAACAGAAAAAAAAAATATAATCAGTTTCACTTTTTTATCAAAATAATAAGCTTTCTTACACGATGTTCTACAATAACATGAATTGATCCGTTTGTACTGCGACCTATACCAACTGAAAAATTCAACCATATATCAAGATGACCTTTACCAAAAACATGCTTCTGTAGACTGATTTTCGAGGAACCAATCAAATCTCGCCCAATTATATCGTCATCATAAGCATCTATGTGTAGCTCATCTTGATCTTTTTGCAAATTACTTAAAAATACAGATCAAAAAAA